>APFE030443909.1:65588-87401 GCA_000404065.3 Pinus taeda | reverse complement strand
TTTCGCTCTCCTTCTATGAATCTGCTGGAAGATATTCAATTTTCTCTTGCTTTGGGCCGCTGCTCAAGATATTCTCTGATACACTTTGCCGCTACATTGATGGTTTCCGCCATCGACTGATACTCTTTGACACGCTTGATTCCTGCTGATTTGATCTGATACACTTTAAACCCTGTGACTGATCTGCTGCTGTTTTCAAACCAGATCCTTTGGCACGATTGGGTGATTTTCGTGCTCTTTCGGCACGCAGCGGCCTCGGAAATCAGAAGATTCCCTGAAGATTCCTCGAAATGGCCTATTTCCCGTAGCTATTCGCTCATCGGAAACTGCCTCTGTTTCTTGACCTGGAGCTCCGAAATGCGACTTTTCTTCCTGCGCGAAGCTTTTTCGGCTTTTCTGGCAGCTGACGTAAGCATGGCGTTGGCTGTACGGCAGATGACGTCAGCTGTGGTTCCCTGGTACAGCGCGACGTGGTGAGGTACTGGATAGACTGTGGTGAAGAGACTCCGATGCGATATCGTGATATCGCGTCAGCGGGGAAGGAGGGGCATCATTGGGTGGGATTTTGGCGCTTGCGACTGCCGATATGCGATATCGCGATATCGCATCGGTAGAGAGGAAAGGTGAACGAATTGGACACTCGGCGTTTGTGATCGCCGATATCGCAATATCACATCGGCGGGGGACGGATGGGCTATGTTTTGCATGAATGTGAGAGTGCGAGGTTGCGACGCGAAAATGGTTTTGAGAAAAGGTAAGTAAGTGGGTGTGAAGGTCATATAAGGTTTTTGGAAGGGGTCCTACTACCTCGGGGGAACTTTATACTTTGGAAGGAGTCCATTGTATTTGGGAGGTGGTTCGGGGGTCGGGGCTCTTGCTTAGTTTCTGATAAACTGAACAATTCTCGGGAACTGATATGGTTATTTTTCAACCAGGGGAGGGATATTACATAAGGGATTTGTTACTTAATTATTAATACGGGGACGGGAAACATAGGGAGCTACATAATAATGTTAGTGGTTAATATGGAGATGGTAAGAAAGCGCTAAGTTCAGAAGAACTTAGACTGTTAGAGGGGGTAAGACCATATTTCGGGAGAAGATATGTAACAACTTTGAGTAAAGCAGATCTTTACTCAACCAGAGTGATGAAGATGATGAACTCAAGAGATGTCAAGCAGATCTTGACCTCTTTCGGGGATGTTAGTTAATGATCGGGGAAAACAAAGAAGGGGAGTTAGTTATACCTCATTTGAGCCTTTTTGCTTACAAATCTTTGCTAATTATGTTCTCCATGATATGATACCTGCAAACTTGGAACTGGTCAGCAATTCAACAGCCTCAGAACTACCTACCCAGCCTACTTGCCTAGCATTTTTTTCTTCTTTTTCTTGGGGGTGCACTTAGACTTGCAAGCCCATCATACATTTTATTTTGATGCTTTCCTATCTATATACTACCCTTATTTCTTCCAGAGCCCGGATTAAACTGTTGGACTCTTCTGTTTCTCTACCTATCTAAGACTCTGCCAAGATTAAACTGTTTGGACAGACTTACAATCTCTATATTCTAAAACAGGAAATTTAAACCTAGGCAGACCAAGATTAAACCGTTTAGACCTCCCTTTAACTAAAAGTAGCGATGACGGGAAAAATTTACAAAATTTGAAGGCAATTGGATGAACTTGAAGTAGCCTTCTTCATTTGGAGACTGTTTGAGCAAATATGGAGCGTTGCAGCAAGCAAAGTACAACATATTTGGCCTGCGAAATGCCAATCATGAAAAATGAATACATGTTGCAGCAGGAGCTAACACAAACATTTCGACACACACACACACACACACACACACACGTATAATATATATATATTAAATAATATATATATATATATATATATATATATATATATATATATATATATATATATATATTATATAATATATATACATATGCCTGTTTTGGATGGATCTTTTACATGTGATGATGTTTTTATATGCCATGCAGATGTCTAATACAAATGTAATCTAATGTATCAGTTGCATAACAAACGACCCAATGCGAAATGTATCTAATCACATATTTTATTTCTACGCAAGCTTAAAAGCACATATGACAACACATATCCAAACTATGCTTGGAAATGAATTCTTATTTTTTATGCAAGCTTAAAAGCACACATATGCAAACTATGCTTGAAAACGAGGGAAACAGGCATGCCCCCCCAGCATGATGTCTCAATGCAAGGTACGTGCCCCCCAAGCTTTAGTCCATTGGAAATGGAGTGAAGGTTGACAATATTTCAATCGCACTCGAATTGAACGAGCTCGTGTTTCATTATTTTGATGAGGTTGACACACTGAAAAGAACTATCCTCGTGACACCTAGTTTCATTTGTTAAGGAGCTTGACACCGGAAAGGAACGATGCTCCGACCAGACCCAATTTCATTTTTTAAGGAGCTTGACATAGGAAAGCGAACTATGCTTCGCACGAACTTCATCATAATGAACAGGAAGTCGTTGCTTCCAAGAGCGCCACTCCCAGTGGAAGGATAACATCTTGGAACTCAGGACCTAATTCCCCCAGGACACTATGCACAATGGCAGCATCACTAGATACAACCACGGGATAAGTAGCCACGTATTTGACCTGTGGTGGGGCAGATACAACCAGTGGATGAAAACCAGGAGGAGATGACAACTGCGCAGGAGGCACCGAGGGACTAAAGAACAATAATTGATCTATGGCCACGATCCTTCCGTCGTGTGGAAAGAAAACCACACGGAAAAGTGAAGAGACAAGGGCCCTCATGGCATAAACATAGTCACGGCCATGGCAAAGACTCAAATCTAAAGCACCTTGGGTAACCATTATGTCTATATAGACGATTTTGCCTCCCAAAGTAATACGGAACTTTGGAAGGATCCCTAATGGTTGACTGGTTCCTTTGTAAAATGCTAACAGATTCTGTGTGACCGGCACAAGCTGTGAGGAGCCCAAAGCTCGCCAAGTAGTGGAAGGCATAAGAGTGACAAATGCACCCTCATCCAATACAGTGCCAGGTACTGCCTTATCATAGGCATGTACTGTAATCTGGAAAGGCACATGGGATGGAAGGTGGAAAGCAGTCTGGTGACTCCAGTCAAAGGAGATGACTGAACTACTTGGTGGGGGAATCGTATGATTGCGCCCCTACTCTAAAGGAACCGAAGAAGGACTCTCTGAATCAGCCGGGATAGGAGAGTCAGTTTCGGACTCAGGAGAATCTGACGAGATAAGAAGAACATGAGCATGACGCTCGTCCGAAACAGAGGGATCAATGGGTGGTGAACCTGAGTCGACACTCTTTTTTACCAATGGTTGGTCTGGAATAGGCTTAGCACAGCCAGGTTTGGAAAGAGGAGGATGGAAAAGAGAAGGATCTAAATCAATCTCTTTGTCGATAGGGAGAGGATCTGAAGAGAGCCTCTAATAATGGGGATTTGGGGTGAAGAAGCTGTAAGACTTTCCAAAACAGCAGAAGCTTTATCCATGAGCGGACAAAGGTGAAGGAGATGGTTTCCTTCACATAGCCTACAGGGGAATCGAATCTTCCCTTCCTTCTTACCATTGTCAATTGATAGGGTAGCATCGCCGTGAGCTTCATAGGATGATGAGGGACAAGAAGGATCATGAGACCATACTTCTAAGATCCCAGGAATACCAAGACAATCATGAAGAAGGTGGTCTCCCTTACACAATTTACAAGGAAACTTAACCTTCCACGGAGGAGAAGAAGGAGTACCGACCTAAGCTGTACTTGGGGCAGTAGCTACACTTTTGGCCTCTCGCTTATGAGACTTCTTCATCTTCATCTTCTTCTTCTTCTTCTTAGCCACTTGGGTACTTGAATCCAGACTTTCACCAGGCAAAGTAGAAGATAAGAACATAGAAACAGGGGAAGAAGGGGAGAGGTCCACCTTGGAATCAACATGATGTTGTTCGGGTGGAAGAACTGATTGACCAATATTTGAGACATTAGGGACCATAGAGGTTGAGAATAACCAAATAGACAACCCAACAGTTAACCCAGGAAGGGACAACGTTGCCATGTAAGGAGCACGAACCTTCTGAAAAGGAGGAAAATGACCAGGATTCCCATCAGAGGGGATTCCTGGGTTGGTGAACTCTAGAAAAGTTGCCATCAACAACTGAAAATCGCACGCAAGGGTGAAAAAGAGTCAAGACACACAATCAAACAGCCAACAAGCAGAATCTAACAGGGCGTGAAATCGCGGGTGATTGAATTTTTACCACATTGGAATTAAGAAACTTCATTGTTTCATGTTTTAAGAGTCGAGAAATGGATAAAAGTGACTCTATCACTTTCAGAGTTCAAACAAGCGTGAAAGGACAAGCTCTTGGTGATCCTTTCAAATTTAGGGAGTCAGAAAAGATCAAATGATTGCTCAGGGATACTAGGCAAAGAGGGTGTACCAAATAACCGTGAACTACAATATACACCTTGGTTTTAGAAATGAAAGAGAAATCAACCAAGGACTTTCCGTATGTGCAGGCAATCTCCCCGAATGCTGTGTTCGGTGTATCACGGGTATAGGTCGGCAGACTCGGCTTCCTATGGATAAAGGATGATAACCTAGTGAGGTCTCCCCATATACTCGACGGTACGTGGGAGCACAATTCCGTACTAGACCACTATTGAGTCACAGAAGGAGGAATCACCCAACCTTGAGTGGAAACAAAAGTGACTAGGTTTAACGATGCCAGAGCACGTCTCTCGCCTAGACCTCTAAATAGTGTGCGTTATGTTCCAATGTGTTGTTAGATTCATTCAATTCATTTTAAATTTGATCTTGGATTATGTTTCAGTTTTCAGGCCTTACTGTATGTAATGTCTCAAAATTTCCTAAATGCAAGCTATATGCCACAATATATCATTTTATTCGATGAATGCTAACTATAAGAGAGTTGAGAGATTTCACACAAACAAAATGATCATAAAACAACCAACGATATCTCTAATGCAACGAATGGAAATCAAAAAGCTTTTCTTCAAAGTCACTAATCACTAATAACAATGAAAAACTCTAATTCACATTAACTAATGAAAAGAAAAAGAGTTTTTTTTTTTTTTAATTTCAAGGGCAAGATGCACTAAACAAATTTTGAGAAATGATAATAAGAGAGAAAAAACAAGAAAATTTCACTCAATGCAAGCATAATCAGATCCATAAATTGACAAAGCAGTCCTTCAAAACCGAGAAAAGTCCCAAAGGCACAAATGAGCCATGTAATCTAGGCCCAAAGCGAAACAAGGCAGAATTCAAGTGAAAAGAGGTAGGTCACTCAAACAGCGCAATGAAATGATTAACAACCACTAAACGAGTGCAAGGGAGCAATCAAAAAGTCGACTGGACCAATAAAAGACCAAAAAATCCTAAGGAAGGCTCGACACACAAAGCCACTAGATGCCCTAGGGCTAAAAACGTGGAATTGATAGAAAATGGTAAAAAACCAAAGGATGAAGGTTAAAACAAGTCAAACAGGACTCCAACACACTCAAGAAATCAAGAAAATGGATCCAAAAAAAAAAGACCAAGCTCAGAAGGCTTAAAATCAAGCAAACTTTAGTAGTTCCCAGTCCTGGCGCGACTGTCAGGCTGAAAATAGCGCCTTTTAAGGATTGGCGCGGGTGGTATATTGACAACTAGCACCAATTGTCGTGTTTGTTACGCAAAAAAGCGTTCCAGTCAAGTTTGTTGTGCCAAAATGAATAATAAGCAATCCAAAACTAGGCCAATAATAACTAGGTAAACCAAGAAGCAAAAACCAGCAAAAGAACCCAGCCCAAAAGGCTGACCAAGCAAGCCAAAAATCAAGAAACAACCAAAAAGGCAAGACAAGCTCCCCAACAGAGTCACCAAATTGTTGAGGAGGTAAATCCCCTCTGCGAACAGAGTCGATCCCTACTAGCCCAGACCGGTTCTAGCAACAATCATCAAACACTATAACGCAAGTTCCTAATTGCATATTAATAGACCAGCGATGAAGGCCTACCTGGATTCCAACACTATTATTTGTAGGAGAGGCGGTTCTCTCGTTCCCTTGCTCCCGCAGATCACAATCCTCACGATCTCCGTGAATGGACACCTACACATATAAGAAAAAACACAAACACAAGCATAAAATCCAGTATATGCAACTATATGTCAGTCAGAAAGGACATAACTCATCATCATCACAAATAATAACAAGAGTGGAACCATAACCAATAGTCATTCATTAATAATTAATCAAAGGGGAGTACAGCCAATGTTCTGACGCTAGATTCCCCTTTGGCGGGTAGTCAGTAGCACATGTCTCGCAAAGCCTGTCGGGAGTAAGGACAAGCCTCTCTCTTTAGATCTTAGACAATAATCTCCTTGCTTGGATTTGGCCTTATGGGAATCAAGAAGACTCTTGCAGCATGAAGCTCTTGGAAATTTGACAATTCTGAATCTCTAGAACTAGCTTGCAAAGGAAAATGAGCAAGCTTTTATATATGGAGGAAGGGGAGTTGGGATCATAGCCAATAATCATGGGATTGGCCATATCATCAAGGAAGCTTCCATGAGAGGTGGCAAACTAGTTCCTCTCTATGGAAATCCGTAGCCGAACCACCCAACTCAAGATAGATAGCAGTTGAAGAATTTGTTAGGATGAAACTTCCGCCATTTATTTGTTAAAAAACACCTTTGATTATGGTTGGCACGGGTGCGACTCTATGACAGAGCGCCAATTGGCGCGCCCTCTTTGGAAGATTTGCCCCCTTGGCACGAGGGTTGCACTATGGAACCACGCCAATGGAAAAAGAGCTATTTTTAGGGTTTTTAAGCAGGAGATGTTGTCACACGGAATGAGTCGAGGTTGCGGACAAGATCGACCTTCCTAGTATCTAAATATATCTAGTGACAAGCAAGCCAATCAAAAACTATCTTTCTCTAAATATGCAATTAAAAACAAAGGCAAACAAGTGTTTTAGGCCTACCTTGGGTCCAATGCAAGTTTGTGGAAGCCTCGCTCCCTCGCTCCAAATGAGCTTCCTTGAAGTGTAAGTCTGCAAACACAAATAAGAAAACAAATTAAGTAGCACCTGAAAAGCCAATATCATAAAGAATATACATCATAATGATCAAGGAGATTATGAAACAAACCACATAAGACAATTTGTTGAGAAAAATGAATCTGATTGTATTAATTCAAATGAAAGAAGAACTTTACAACCTGTGCCTTGATGCTGTACAAGCTCCTCCCAGGTTCCGACAAGAAGTCTCCTCTACTTTGACAAGTTTAACTCACTTCCCAATGAAACCAAAAGGTATGTGATCTCTCCTCTCAAGTTTAACTAGGAAGTCCCAATTCCATCAGCATTCACCCTAGAAAATGTTCAGCTTCTAACCTCTCTAGCAACTGACACAATGCCTTAATTTATAGTGCAATGGAGGGAAATTACTAGGTCCTCCTTCAAAGGGATAAAGCCCTCCTTCGAAGGGATAGCTCCTCCTATCAAGGGATTAGCTCCTTCTCTTTTGGGATGCATGAACCACCTTGGAGTGAACAATCCACGTCAAAATTCCTTCTAGAAACATCTATGATTAACCCAAAGTGAGGTTTCTAGAATAAACTTGCACCTTTTTTACTTTTACAGGGGTACGCACCCACCCCTTTACAGAGAGAGCGTGCAGATACGCAAGTAATATGAACAAAGAGTGCGGGCCCGCAGGCAAAAGTCAGAGAAAGTGCGGAACCCGAGTTTTATTGATTTTCAATGTCTTTCTCTCATTTGCAAAGCTTGACATGAAGAGCTAAGGTCTGAGACTTGCTTAGGAGGCCAGTATAAGTGATGATAGACCCATATTGACTGCAAATAGTCATGGTGACAATATTTTTGTGTAACAGATTGCCCCCTAAAGTGCGAAGTCTGTAGTAGATGAGGATTTTCATTTATCATTTAGGAAGAGTGAAGTACTTTATCATTTCAAGGATCATCTTGTGGAGAGCCTGGTTGGAACCTGTAAAAACATTCAAATGCAAAATATATATATGAGATCATATCATCACTGAGGTAGGCATTCCCATACTCAGATCAAAACTAACTAGAAAACTAACTACTGCTCTGATATAGGAATGATCCTGTAATACATCACAAGTATAGACACATGTAGACACAGTATGGACGCAGCCATCTGTTAATGAATAGTCTAAAATATAATGAATACAAAATTCGTCGCAACCTGGATGGTGGAAACTAGATCCAGGGTTTTCATTTCTACTTCTCGAAATAGTACGATTCTATCCATGCGAATGAATGTGTCGAAGTCGAACATGGTAGAAACCACTTGATTACCAGTCGATGATGTAAACTGTTAACAAGTGTGAAAGAAACCACCAATAATAAAAATGGCTCTCAAAGTACTCAGTACAGTCCATGATATGTGATTATATGTGTCGATGTCGAACATGTCACGGAATCCTTCGATCGAAGGTCAATGATGCAACCTATCGTCGAAGGCGAGAAACCTGCCATTGAGGCATGCAGATCCCAAGGTACTGGCGATTTCTAGATCATCTTTCTAGATAAAGAGCTCAAGTCGATAGAAAGCAATCTGTCGTAGGCAAGCCTACAACACGAAATCAAGTTTGAAGAAATTTAGCTGCAAGGACTGACTCAGGGATGGTCAAGATGGATGACAGATATTTTGCAGATGAATGGCTTATTTGCACTGACCTCTTGAACACATAACGACACAACCAATGGTCTGGTGACAATTGACCCAAAGTTAATACCCAGAAACCGGCTGAAGGCTTTCAATGTAGTTCGATCAACTGTTAGGCAAAGGATTTCCCAACCCGGGTGAATGAAAGTGTCATGTTCAAGAGTGGTTACAAAGTATGACAAACAAGTTCATTTTTCTCTCTTTTCCCCCACCATTTCTGGCAAGTACCTCTTTATTTTTTTTACAAGCTTGAGGAGGATAACATGTGCTTGATTATAAGCTCATCCTTCGAATGAGTCCAACTTATTTTAAATTCGAACCCTAAGAAGGAGTGGTCCATTCCTATTTGTAATTGAACAGGTCGTTTACTGTCGAAATTTAACGAGTCCAGTATAGGAGAAACTCAGCGTTTTTCAATTTTAGAGAGTCTGAAAAAGCTTAAGAAGACTCCAGGGCTGACCTTTTTCGTAAATTTGTGTCTCCCAAGCCCGAAAAAGTATAAAATAATACTTGAGAGAACCGCTTGATATTTTATGACCAAGGAGTACTTTTCGTAATTACTGCCTCTGATCCAAAAAAGTAAAAAAGCGATCAACGACACGTCGTTTTATGACTAATATCGAATTTGAAATGACAAAAACCCGACAATCTTTTTGTGTTTTTACGATCAGAAAAGGGTTGTAAGAGGACCGTCTTTTTAGTTCCATTTTAACGAGCTTAAAAAGAAAAACTCGGCAATATTTTCATGTTTTAGGAGTCAGAAAAGAGCTTAAAGGTGACTCTAACGTTTTTTCGTTGAAAATGACCGATTTCGCCTGAAAAATCCGTTATCTTGAACAAAAACTCAAACATTATTCATACCTGTTTAAAAATGGGTAAAAATGTCGCAAAAAACACCTTTCTAAAGTGAAACATAAACAAATTTAGAATTTATTTACTCAAAAAACTTATAAAAAGGACTTTTTACCATTCATTTTTACCGTTTGATATTTGGGTGAGAAAAAAGGGCTTTTGACCAGAAACTTCTCGTGAAGATTGCGGAGAATCCGTCCGTCGGAATCGAACGCCGTCTCCTCCAGGTAATCCACATCATCCTACTCTTCATTTCTATCCGTTTGAAATTGTTTTTTACGGTTGATTTTTATTTTTAGGAGGTTTTTAGGTTTCAAAACCCGCGCGCGGGGGTCCGCGGGTTTACCACAAGGGACCCGCGTACCCCGACTTTTTTGCAATGGGCAAAAAGACGGGGGTATGCACCTACTGTGAAGGCAAGGTGCAGACCTCACACACTGTACCTAAAAAGGGGGTGCGCACCCCGCGCAAAGGTTTGTAAAATCCTAACCAACTCAAAAATTACCCAAAAAAATCAATTTTATGCATTCTAATTTGCCTTTTCACTTGGATGTAGGATAAACATCATGCTTGATTAGCAAGAACGGGAACATGAGGATGTGGACCTCGCCGCGATGAATCATCAACCTTCAATTGATGCATTGAATGCATGTGGCTTATACAAATTCTGGGCCATACCTGGCATGAGGGCCTAGGTGGACTTTTTGCAGTGGTTGGTTGATAGATGGAGTATACAGGACCAATGCTTCTTTATTGGTGGGCACCAACTCGAAATCGAGCCAACATATATATACTTTTTGACTGGTTTGCCTAGGAGGGGTGAACATTTGACTCTATTCGGGACCAGGGCAGGTGGCCAGTCTGTTGAGAGCCTCTGGCTAGAGTATTGCAATGTCCAGAACCATGAAAAAGGGATAGATATCAAAACCATATCCCCTCCTGAACTCATGGTTATTGGGTTTAAAGTTACCAGACTCTGTGGTAGTGCAACGCTACACATAGCCACTGGATCACAGATGCGAATGGCAGTCGATTGCTTTCGAGGCACCATTTTCACCTGGTGCGATTCTGTGTTGGCCAATGTGAAAGGCTAGCTGACCGGGGCCAAAAACGGACAACTAAAGGCTTTTGGATATGGTGCTATAGTTGTGAGTTTTGGTCTGGAGAGGGTTCCGATGTTGATCCCGCAGCACCTCACTGTTGGAGTTGGGCTTCCTCGAGAGCCCAAACTGATGCGATGGGTTGCAGTTATGGCCTGTCATCGTGATGAGGGGACTGAGGTCGTTCGGTTCAAACCTGAGTATTTCCAATGGTTGGAGAACCAGGTTTTTTCTATCCAGGACTTTCCTTATGCTGGGGATGATTTTCGTGGGGACCCAGACATGGCTCTTCCACTAGGAGAGCAACGGGATGACTCAGGTAAAATTATTTTCAATATTTTCCTAATTTAATTTTTATTTGTTTTTATCTCGTCCCAAAACTGATAGTAAAAGTTTCAAATGCAGATGTGGGCCCACAACAACTAGCCTCTCTCCGGCCTTACGAGAGGAAACAACCAGTTGCACCAGCTCCAACCCCACAAGACAAATCAACAGAGACTTTGGCCGAGTTGGAAAGCCATCTAGAGCGCCTGACAGGGGACATTCCAGAGACCAACATAGATGACATCCCTCGTCGACTTCAGCGCTATGTGAATGGGGTCCCAGGACCTTTTAGAAGGTTCCTTTGCAAGGTGGCTCGTGCAGTGGTTTCGTGATGGGATGATCGCCTATTGTAGTCACATATGACATTTTTTCTTTTTGTACTTATCATTTTTGCCGATCATAAGTTGTTTTTCAACCTATGATCAAGGACGATGTATATTTTGACACACTCCTATATTATATGATATCATTATTACCAGCTTATCTTGTTAAACAAGTTATGGAATGTTTTTAAATTTACTTGTATGATTATTGCACATGTCTATTTAACATTTGAGAAGCAATTGCATCTGCTAATGTATTTAAAGATCTTGGAATATGATGATATTCAATATAGTCAAATTCACGTTCCAAGAGATGTACTCTCAAAAATAATCTCAATAAAACTGGATTTCTAATGGCGTATACTCTATTAATCTGTAATACAACGAGTTCAGAATCTAACCTCACTATCAAACTCCGAATCCCAAATGAAATAGATTCAGATAATAACTCCACCACTACACTATACTCTGCAATGTTTTTTGTTGTTTGACCGAGGCTTACCCCATGCATAGATACCAACTCGTCAGAGGGCGAATAAATAACCCAAGCCGCAGAAGAAATATTCCGTGTACTACGACAAGCGCCATCAGCAAAACCAATATATGTTTGAAGAGGCGTCGACATCTGTGACATCAAACGTAAAACCAAGATAAGCAGGAATAACGATGGAAAACTCAGTCTCTAAGCTAAGCACACTTTTAATCTAAAACACACCAGCTAGAAGAAAAAACTATCCTAACTATAAAAAAATCTCCACACTCTCTTTAAGCATAATATCTCTTTAGGTAAAGACCATTTCTGGGTTTACCTAAAGAGACCCCGTCAAAGTCTACCAACTCATAGGCCCCTTTTGCTAGCTTTCGCTTGACAACATAGGGACCATGCCACATAGGCACGAATTTTCCAGCGCCTAATTTATCATTTTCCTGATCGTACAATAAGACTAGATCTGCTTCCGAAAAAATTCGAGGGGTCACATTTCGATCATACTGAGCTTTAATACGTTTTGCATGAGATTCGATTGCTAATGCAGCATCGCGTCGATTCTCATCTAGCTGAGCTAAGTATAACAAACGTCTTTCCTCTTCGGAAGTGGCTAGAAGTAACTCGATGGCCATTCGCAATGACGGGATTTCGCACTCAATAGGTAACACAGCTTCCAAACCATAAACTAGTTGGAAAGGGGTGAAACCTGTCGATGTTTTTACTGAGGTTTGATACGCCCAAAGCACTGAAAATAGCATGTTATGCCAATTCGACCGATGAATTCCAATGATTCGTCAGATCATGATGACTAGAACTTTGTTGATGGCTTCAACCAGGCCATTAGCTTGTGGATAATAAGGAGTGGAACTGTCGTGACGCAAGCCAAGCTGGTCTGTAAGTTCTGTCATCATAACGTTTCGAAAATGATGCCCATGGTTAGTGATAATCACTTGTGGAACACCAAACCTAGCAATTATATGATTGAATATGAAAATTGTAGCTGTTTTGCAGTCTGCCTCAAATGTAGGCATCGCCTCGGCCCACTTGGTAAAATAATCTACCGCAAGGATAATATACGCATGCCCCCCGGCCGAGTGAGAGTTACATGTAATAAAATCGATACCCCATTTGGCAAAAGGACCAATGGCTATTATAGGGTGAAGAGGAGAAGGTGGAGTGTGCATCTTTCGATAAAAAATTTTGCAGTTGTGGCATTTTTGGACCGCAATAATACAATCTTTAAACATAGACAACCAGAAATAGCCAGCGCGCAATATCTTTTGGGCTGTGGCATATCCAGACATATGACCGCCACACGATGTAGAGTGACAGTCATTTAGGACCCTTTTAGCTTCCTCATGAGTCAAACAACGTCAAAAAACAAAGTCCACCCCATGACGATAAAAAGTATCTCCAATAATTTTGAATTGTTGGGACTGGAATCGTATTTTTCGATGTTCCGATCGTGAAATATCTAGCCGAAAGGATTGGGTTTGGAGATAAACAATGATATCCCCGTACCAAGGATCTAAAGTGTTGATTAGAAACAAGGATTCGTCCGCAATGGGCTCTTCTACCATAGTTTCTGTGTCAGCATGCGGGAAGTCACACATTAATTCCGCAAAAACTAAAGATTTCTTTGACTTAGACTTTTCAAACTCCAAGTCGAAGTCCTGCAGGATGACAATCCATTTGGAGTACATGCCCCCCAACAATTGCTTGGTCAAAATATAGATCATAGGGTTGCAATCAGAAATAACTGTAGTCTTACGTAGTAAAATGCAATGACGAAAACGTTGGACAGCTTGAACGGCTGCCAATGCCAATTTCTCCACATGTGAGTATATTAGCTCTGTTGGATTTAATGTTAAACTAAGGTAATATATCACATGTTCAGTACCGAATTCATCTTCCTAAACTAACACCATTCCAATGGTGGAATAGGAGGCGGCGAGATACAAGAAGTAATCATGGTTGTAGTTAGGAGGATGCAACAACAGTGCATGGGTCAACGCGTGTTTTAGTGCATCAAAAGATTTCTCAGCTATCTCGTCCCAAAAGAATGAAGTATTCTGCTTCAATAACCAGGTAAAACCCTTTGTGATCTTGGCATAGTTAGGGATGAATCGACCTAAAAATTTTGCTTTCCCTTGCAAACTTTGGAGTTGGCCAAGACTCGAAGGAGGAGGCAATTTGATAATGGCTTCAACCTTCGAGGGATCGACGTGAATGTCGGGTTTCGAAACAACAAACCCCAGTAACTGACTTGTTTCAATACAAAAAACACACTTCTGGGGGTTCAACCTAATCCGATAATGCCTACACCTCATAAAGATTGCTCTTAAATGGACGAGATGATCAACTTGATGTAATGAATGAGCAGGCAAGTCATCGAGATAGGGTTGCACAATGTGCTTGATATCATGAAAAGCATAAGACATGGCCTCTTGAAAAGTTGCCCAGACGTTCTTGAGCCCAAAAGGTAATTTGCAATAAGAAAAAGTCCCTCATGGACAAATGAATGTCGTTTTTGGTTGATCAGCAGGTAGAATATTGATTTGATTGTATCCAGAAAAACCATCCATGAAGGAGAAAATTTCGCTGCCGGCACAATCATTAATGATTTGATCGATATAGGGAGTGGGGTAATTTTCCTTTGGATAGGCTCGATTAATTTCCCTATAGTCGATATATATTCTTATTGTCCCTTGTTTTTTGTTAATAGGAACAATATTCGATACCCAATCCGTTAATGGGATTGGATAAATGAAACCTGCTTTGAGTAATTTTTCAACTTCTGCTTTAATCACAACAGCTTTTCTTGGGTGAATCTGACACAAACGTTGCCAGACGGGTTTAGCATCCGGGTAAGTTTTGATTTCATGAACTACAATTGCGGGGTCAATTCTTGGCATTTCCTCATATGACCAGGCAAACACGTTGTGGAATTCTTGAAATAGGGCCTTATATGTTTGAATTTCATCTTCTGTACAAGAGGCACCTATATGAACGTTTTCAACAATTCCAGACTTAACTGAAATGTCAAGGGGAATAGTTCGAGAAATATTTCCCAAGTTTAACTCGAAATCAAGATGTTTCATTGGATTTTGAGTGTCCTTAACATATTCAGTCATAAAAATTGATGAAAAATCATTTTTAAAATGATCTCCCTCGGGTAAAAATGAAGATTTATGATGAAGATCTTCCCATGATAACTCATCACCACATAGGATTTCACGAATTTGCTCATCAGTTTGAACAACGTCAGAAAATGTTATTAAATCCGAGTTTGATGTCGAAAGTGATTCCTCATGGACAAAATTCATTAAGTCGATTTGGGTTGATGTTGTGTCGGAAAACGACTGCACGGCCTGATACGCAAGTTCATACGGACTCAAAGGCATAAGAGTACCAAATGATTCTATCTCAGATTCAGAAGGTATGATCCAAGGATCATCATTAACAATGGTACCTGATGAAATCATATGAATGGTTGCAGTAGAAGACAATGCGTTGATAGGAGGAAAAGGAAAAGTGCCCAGTAAACTGGAATCTTTACCTAGTCCTATTCCAACATCCTTATATGGGATCGTCGCTTTACCAACATGCTAAATTCTCTCAGCAGAGGCTGGGTCGGATGAAAAGTAAGACAACTTGTCTAAGGTTATGATCTTTCCATTATGAGGGAACTTTATAAGCCGAAAGACCGATGAAACGACAACTGTCATAGCGTAAGAGCAACTACGACCCAAGAGAAGGTTGTAATCTAGAGGGGCCTCAACCACCTCCACATCTAGATTAACTGTTTTACCTTCAACCCCTATAGGCAAATCTTGTATAATGCCAAAAGGATGAAACCCACAGCCATCAAAGGCCTTTAGAATCGTCGGGGATTGATTTAGTGAAGGAGAACCAAGCGATCTCCAACACTATATCGACATAATACATGTGTAAGCTCCCTCATCAATCACAGTCCTATGAACAGGTTTGTTTTTGACTATCACTAGAATCTAGACAGTCATATGATGAGGTAAGCACGGTGCACTATTTTCTAGATCGAAGATTATAAGGTTCGGGTCCTGAACGTCAACAACTCCTATAACCGACCAAAGTAATTTACACTGTGCTGGACATGATTGCAGCACTTCCAAAGCCGACATTGCTGAGGGTGAAACAGCTAAATCCTCAACAATGTTATAGTTCTGAGCCGCTCTCACATGTGTATTGAAAGCAAACTTTCGAGGTATACCCTTGGTGGGCAGTTTGATTGCTAAGTCTAGATTAGGTTTCTCGATCTGTAGTGGATTGGAACTAGGAGCTGAGGTTGATGGATTAGAATGAGAAGATTCTGCTTCTTTACCATCAACAGGACTTTTACTTCCATAATCTTGTGATCGAGTCGCAATCCTAACATGGGAAATTATCAATATGAGTGCTTCATTGGCATTGGAGGAAGAACCTATCATCTTACTATCTTGATTTGGAAAAGGATCGTTCAAAACAATAGGATTTTGGGAACCTTTGACAATTTTCGCAACCTCTGCACGATGAGGGCAGTCTCTCGTAAAATGTTCTTCATCACAAATGAGACAGGGATAACTAGGTTTACATTTTTCATCAGTTGATTCCGCTTTTTCTAGTTTCTCTTTCGAATTTCTATCTGTTTTATTCTTCTTCTTCCCTTTCTTCTTACCACCGGTTTTTGATTTAGCTGTAGATGACTCTACAACATGAATATCAGCAGAAAGTTCTGCGGAAGAATCTCCTATCGAGGAATCTAGCAAGGTTATGATAGGAGAAGAATTCTTGGAAGACTTCTTCTTACTTTTGGTATTAACCGTACCAATCATACCATCAGTGACATGAGACCCTGAAGGAGCTGCAACGATTTGATTTTGTTTGGGTAGATCGGGGATTTTCTCATGTAACGTACCCAACTGAGTATAAACTAAGTCAAGGTACTTTGCTTGAGAAATTACTTGCTCCTCTGTAACAACTCTGGCCTTAGCCACATCCTCAGTGATCTTGGGCAGTAAATATTTTACAAACCATTTAGCTAAGATCTGATCCGGGATAAAAACTTTCACTAAACGCCGTCGACATCTCCATTCATGAATATGATCTGAAATGTAAGTGGATGTTGATTGTTTTAACGAAGTTAATAATTCCGTGCCATTGTCATATCTGACTGGCAACTGAAAATGAGTTAAAAATGAAGTAGCTAACTGACTAAAGTTATAAAAAGTGGCTTGCGGTAACTTGATGTACCACTTGGCCACAAGACCAATTAGAGTGCGTTGGAAAAGTTGTAAACGAATTGAATAATCTGAAATGGAATTAGACGCACACCAGAGGTGATAAGTCATCGCATGGTTTGACGGGTCCTCTCTTGGCTTACCTTGGAACTTAGGAATATCACTGGGAAACTTATGCGGCATTGGCGGCCAATATTGAAGATAGTTAATTGGATCGTTCGTAAGGCGCGTCAAGTCAGGCAAGTCCAAAGTTGCGATAAACGGTAACTGACGATTAGGGTCCCTAAAACTCTGGGTCTACAGACTGGCCTTAGGAGGAGGATATCCAGGATAACTAGAAATTGGAATTTCATTTGGGATATTCTGTCCTTCTGGAAAACCAGGATTAATCGGACCATACTGGGGTTGCTAAGGTTGTTGATATGTATACCCAGGGTACGGTTGATACTGATAGACTGGTTGCTCTGCAACAGGACCGTATTAGTACTGTCCTTGGTATGGTTGTTGATTAAACTGAGGTTGAGTGGTGACCATACTTCCTACAGGCATCTGAACCGAAGTGTGGACCATGGGTCCAGACTGAGGTAAAGATGTCTGAGGAGTAGATACAGGGACAGTAGAAACCGGAGTTGTCGATACTCCAGAAGAAGGTGGGGTAGATGCAGCTGATGTTGCAGTAGTTGCAACAGACATTTGAGGCGAAGTACGAGGTGTACTAGGCCCAGACTGAGAAACTACAGAAGGTGCAGAAGTTTGAACAGTAGACTGGACAGGTTGTAGGGATGAACCAGAAACCAAAGGTTGTCCAGTTTGAGATGACAACTGCGCATTCGGTTGCAAAACCTATTGAGATTGAGATGGATCACTAAATTCGTTCCGGGGTATGGACCCATAACAGGTTGAGGATATTGAGGACCATAACCGGGTTGAGGGTAGGGTTGATAATATGATTGACCAGAAGGTGGTTGGTAACCTTGGGTTGGGTACTGACCTTGGGGTTGATAACCCTGAGGCACGTACTGATACTGGGGTTGACCTTGAGGTACATATTGATACTGGGGTTGACCTTGAGGTACATATTGATATTAAGGTTGCCCCCCAGGTGCAAACTGAGTACCTTGAGGTTGCCCCCCAGGCACATACTAGGTACCTTGAGGTTGCCCCCCAGGCAGTGACTGGCCACCTTGCGGTTGAGGATTGGGAATAGAGCCTGACATCATGAGAATATCTTCTACACTCAACGGTTTAGTACCATTATTTCCAGTCAATGACTTTTGCTCAATAGGTTGAGGAGATGCTCCCAAAAATGTACCAGAAATGGACTGATACCCAGCGGGAACAGAAGGACCGCCGTACAAAAAGGCTTCTGGAGATTGAGAAAACATGGACGACTGTTTGGACATATTCAACGGAGTATAGTAACCTCTAGGTGTTTGGTGATAAGAAATACGAGGTGGTGAAAAACTTAGTCCCGGGTTTTCCAAAAAATCATTCAATGAAAGATACCAAGCACTGCTCTTAGGTGGACTGTAAAAGATTGATTCATGCTCCCTAAGGTCTATAACAGGTCAATCTTCTAGAATAGGGATGCCTTCTTCGTTTTCCGAAATAGCAAGTTCTTCAATAGCTATTAGTCCAGAAGGAAGATTTTGGGTAATTATTGTTTCTACCCTAGGTGAACTAGGACCACTAGAAGATGGAGAAGCAAACCCTGATATTGGAGTAGTAACAATACCAGATTCAGGTTCAGATATTTCAGGTTCTTCACCTATATCACTAGTAGATGAAACACTACCAGTAACTTCTGAAACGGATACAGGCTGCTTACTATAATCTGCTATTAGCGCTAAAAAATTAGGATATCCCACCAAAGCATATTCTCCTCTTTCAGGTGACCCACTTCTACTGTCTCTAGGAGTTACCAGGGCCCATAGCCCTTCAGGCTGGCTCGGTGAAGACTCAAGAGGTTGGCCCCGAAGTCTATGGGACTTCCTCGGTAATTCAGCCACGGTTAAAAACTTTTAACTACTTCACACGAAAACAAAGTAAAATCTCAATGAAAACCACCTAAAGCCTCTAAAGAACTAAACAAATTGAATCACACGCCTAAAGAATCTAGGAGGTCAATCACACACAAACAGTAACTTTCCGTACCGAAAACACTAGTTGGTGATGAAATCCAACGTCGCAGAGTTCGATACATAAATAGCGGTTGGAATAGTTACCCCGACAACCTGCTTAATGAATAGACTGGAGCAAGTTTCTCCACTTAACCGTCTCGAGTGAAGAGAACCCCCCAGAAAATCCATGTGAGTCTAGCCGACGTCTGCTCCAGGTACAGTGGGATCTCCCTGCCACCGTCACCTTAGGAAGAATCCTATAGAATATGGTCACTATGGTTACCAACAGAAACAAATATACCTGGGGGAATAGTCTACGATCCGATACGCACGCAAGGGCAGAGTAACAAGCTCAATCCCCTTGAAGGCTCCTTGACATAAACCAAGGTTTACCAACAAGTTACCCTAGGCTCCTCGACAATGGTTAATCTGAGGTTTACCATTTTTAATATACATGAATATCTAGCATCGTTCCCAATGAGGAAGGATTGATTCCCACACTAGTTCGGACACGATCTCGTGCTTCTCCTTTAAGAGGAGCTTTCCCAGAGCATAGATGCAACAATTGGATTTCTCTCCTACCGCAAGATACAACTACTTTTTTGGTTTACTGTCTTGGAGAGTTAAGTACTCCCTACTCCAAGACACTAGCCTAAGCTATGTTTGTGTAATAGAGCCCTAGAAATAAAAAGATTTCTAGATTAATTTTACTTTAACTGTTACTTTTATTGGTTTTTGATTAAGTCAAGAGGTGCGGAGATGAAACTCGTGATGTGAAGACTCGACTCGAAATCATTAAAAAGATGCACTTAAGATGATTAAACAATCTTTTCTCTTCGATGAACTTCTAGCTAGGAAAGAGTTTTAGAATGCAAATGCGTGTAAACACAAATCTTTCTTAACAAGCAAATTAAAAGAAGAGTTTTTGTTCCAATGCACTCAAAACGAGACAACTAGTTATGTTCGCAAGAATTTCCCTTTTCATTCAAATGCTCAAATTCTACCAAAACAAACTTTTTTCAAAAGAGATTTTTGTATTTTTATAAAAACACTCAAAACTATAACTAAAGCAAATCTTGAGAAAACTATGAATAAAGCAAATCTTAAGATCTACAAACTATAGAAAACTACTTGAAGTAAAAGCTTACAAGATGTTTTGTCTTTTTAAGGATGTTTTACTTGGCGATAAGCAAACCAAGGACTAACTTGTCCAGAATCACAAATCAATCAAAAAACAAGTATTTTTTTTGTTTTCTTTTATAAAAATGAAATCCAAATTTTCAACGCAAGCTTTTTTGAAGTTTCGCAAAGAGAAAACACAAGATGGATTCCTCAACAAAGGTAGATTTTGCAAATGATCAGACTCATAAGAAGGCCAGTAAAAACCAAGGTGATCTGAGGCTTCTACGCTTCTAAGCTCTGAGCTACTACACGACCGAAATGAAAATCAAGACCGGCAACCAAAACTTCTGGGAATTTCACCTAAAACCCTAACACTAATGAAATTAAACCAAGGAAAGATTTTAACAAGTCACATGCAGGTCTGGGTAGAGGATAACAACACCTAAACCAAAATAAAACTAATTGGAAGAATAAAATTTAAGTTTTTCAAAATTTTAGCAGGGTCCGTAGGGTCAGAGTTTAGACAGGTGCGTGCACACTCTGTGTGCAAAGTAAACATGCGTAGAAGTACGCACTGTGATACAAGCACATGGTGCGAGCTTCTCCTAAAGTTATGAAAAGCAAAAACTAACCTAGATCCACTAAATCCACTCAATTCCACACACAACAAGCCAAAAACAGAAACAAAAAGACAAGTTTCTCAGGTCAAAGTAAAAACAAGGAAAACAATCAAGTCCCCAGTGGAGTCTCCATTTTGTCACACGGAATGAGTCGAGGTTGTGGACAAGATCGACCTTCCTATTATATAAAGATATCTAGTGACAAGCAATCCAATCAAAAACTATATTTCTCTAAATATGCAATTAAAAACAAAGGCATACAAGTGTTTTAGGCATACCTTGGGTCCAATGCAAGCTTGTGGAAGCCTCACTCCCTCGCTCCAAATGAGCTTCCTTGAAGTGTAATTCTGCAAACACAAACAAGAAAACAAATTAAATAACACCTGAAAAGCCAATATCATAAAGCATATTCATCATAATGATCAAGGAGATTATGAAACAAACCACATAAGACAATTTGTTGAGAAAAATGAATCTGATTGTATTAATTCAAATGAAGAAGAACTTTACAACCTGTGCCTTGATGCTGTACAAGCTCCTCCAGGGTCCGACAAGAAGTCTCCTCTACTTTGACAAGTTTCACTCACTTCCCAATGAAACCAAAAGGTATGTGATCTCTCCTCTCAAGTTTAACTAGGAAGTCCCAATTCCATCAGCATTTACCCTCAAAATGTTCAGCTTCTAACCTTTCCAGCAACTGACCCAATGCCTTAATTTATAGTGCAATGGAGGGAAGTTACTAGGTCCTCCTTCAAAGGGATAAAGCCCTCCTTCAAAGGGATAGCTCCTCTTATCAAGGGATTAGCTCATTCTCTTTTGGGATACACGAACCACCTTGGAGCGAATAGTCCACGT
>APFE030443909.1:1085-51562 GCA_000404065.3 Pinus taeda | reverse complement strand
TTCTATTATCCAACAAAATGAAGAGACACAACCTACAGCAAATCCGCTGTAATATCCTCTGTCTTCTCTCACAGTCTCACCTCTCTGTTTCTCGCTCACCTGAATACACGTCTATCTCACAGCCTCAAATACAATGCCCTCATACAAAGAGAGGGGTTGCCTTCTAGGGCAAAAAAAAAAACATAAACTAAACATAAGTTCTACCGTCAGATCATCCGCCTAATGAACGGCCCAGATTGACTAGAAATTACTATACTTTTACAAGGCAATTTTACAGCTGTTTTTACCCCCTGGACCCCCCCATTTTGAACTGGGGTCCAATGTGGCGGTACTTTTGAATATAGAAGATAATCAGGCTCCACACCCAACAAGTTGCTGATACAGTAGCTCGAGAAGGCTTTATCCGACTTGCTTCTGAATCCCTGAACATTCTGTATTTGTTGCCATATTGCTACCTCCTCCTTCTTGGTCAGTTTATAATGAGCTTTATATTGCTGACCAGGTAACCATAAGAGAGGGAAATGAAAATGGTAGCCGATCCACTTCTCCGCACAGTTTTCCATACATTTAACATAATAAGGTATGCGTGAAATCGCTACCTGGAGATTGAGGAGATTGTAGGGGTGGTATTCCTGTCTTTATCTGGGACAATGTTCCCAGAATAACTTGTTTGCTTCAACGGCCAGTGCCCCTTTTGTTTTCACATAATGCTGGCAATCCTGCAAGACCGTTGCCTGTAGCTTCTTTACATGGTCAGCCAATTCTAGATTACTGACATAATTCCGATGTTGTGCAATGAAAGTAGTTGGATTGTGTGGTTCATTTCGAATCCACAGGAGGCAGTTGTTCTCATTATGTTATGCTGACATGTAGGCATTTTTCCAAGTTAATTGATTAGCTAGAAAATAGATAAAGGCTCTTATTTGAATATCGCCAACAATAGGAAGTATATTCATCGTTCTATCTTCAGGCATAGCCTCATTATGAAGATAGAGTTCACAAAGCAAATTTTGATCATTATGTGGTGCTTCCTTGAATGTTGCAATAAACTGGTCAGGTGTATTAACTTGGTACGGTCTTCCATCTCTAATTGCTTTTATTTGGAAGAACGCCAAGCGTTCTCTCAAGAATACTGCATAGTTAAAGGAGGGCTTTCTTGTAGCCAATATCCTCTGAACCAGATCAAAGGCACGTGATAGCCTAGCTTTTACCTCCTTATTTTCTTTATGCTGGGCTCTAGACTGTTCTAATGCATCCCAATTTCTATATGCATAGCTGAACCAGATTGACTTCTGTTGTTGGAATTCCTTCCCTTGTGAAAGCTCATATTATATTCTCCATGTGTCCTTTAGCTGTTGAAAGCTAGAGGTCTCCGTGTAAGCATTTCTGACAGAAGGAGTTTCAGTCTGTGCATAGGCATCCTTGACACAGTGGAGTCCAGTGAGTTCAGTCTGTGCATAAGCATCACTAACACAGTGGAGTTCAGGTACTTCAGTCTATGCATAAGCGTTACTAAAGGATCTATGTTCTACAGTAGTTTGGGTGGGCCGCGGTGGTACTATGTCTTCCTCCACAACTCTTGGAAAACCTGTTGATTCTTGTGTGACAACATGTTGTTCTTTCTCTGCTCCTACGGGTTCTTGTGTGACAGCAGGCTGCCCTGTTTCTTCTTTTACAGTTTTTAGAAAACCTGCTGGTTCTTGTGTGACAGCGGGTTTTTCTTTCTCTCCTCCAGCAGCTCCTGTTGGTTCTTGTGTGACAGCAGGTTTTTGCATTTCTTATGCTGCTCTTCCTGCTGGTTCTTGTGTAACAGCGGGTTGTTGCTTTTCCTTTGCTGCTCTTCCTACTGGTTCTTGTGTGACAACAAGTTGTTCTGTTTTGACTACAATAGCAGGTTTCTCTGTAGCAGCAGGGCGTGGCAGATTAGCTTCAGTCATTGGGACCTGTACTACCTTATATCCTGCTTGAGTGTACAATTCACCACACTCACTGCACATGTACTCATTGTACTGACTCTTTTCTGTTACCGTCGATACCCGTGCTAAGAAGTGGAGATTATATTCATTATGGTAGGCTTCCTTAACCATTATTATCTCCTGCTGATAATATTTAATTTGGGATTTTAAGAACTCAATTTCTTACTGCAGGGAGGCTATGGTAGGCGGGGCTTGCCTATCTGCAGGTTCTAGTGGATGAGATGATTGTTGTTCCGCGTTCATTTGGGAATTTGCATCCCCAACAGGTGGTTCTTGTGTGCCACCTGTTGGGCCAGTGGCTGGTTCTTGTGTAGCAGCCACTTGCCCAATATCACCTTGGGTGTCTATTTTAGATTTTTTGGCAGGTTGTTCTTGTGTATCAACTGCCTCAGAAAATGTTGTCACAAAGCTATCAACCCTCTACATCTCAGCCGCAGAGGGTGAGGAAAGGGATTGTTCTGGAATGATTGGAATACGGGGTGTTAGGATAATAGGTGGAGAACTGGGAATCAGAGGGCTAGTAAGTTTAACTGTTGCGGTTGACCGTTTTCTCTGCCTCTTTAAGGAGGCAGGAAATCAACAAATTTTCTTTTTCGGTCACTTTCGTTTGGGCTGGGGAAACTATCAGGAATAGCAGCTGCTTTGATTGAAGCCCTGGTTCTTCTCCTTTTTGGTGGAGTTTCAGTTTGCTGCTATTTTTTACTTTTAAGAAAAATAATGGGGGTATTATCCTCAAAATCATCAGTGGAAATATGAATCACAGGAGTAAATGGTTGAGCTTCATTGGGAGATGGAGTCCTCTGCAGGGGTGTTTCTACTGCTAATTGCTGAGGAATTTCTTGAGGTATTTTCTCTGGCTGTTGGGGAACTTCCTCCTCCATTTGAGGATCTTCTTCTATTTGCATGGGAGGATTAATGACAGGGGGTGGTTGGATTAGAGCAAAGCCTCTATTTATTAAGAGTTGGGCTAACCTGTGGTGTTTGAGGGAAAGGGCTGGATGCTTCGCTTTTTCATCATAATGTGACATGTTTTTCAGACAACCCAATAGATAATAGGGCATGTTTATCAACTGTTGATGCCTCAAATGATTTAACAAAACGAAGTCATGTTGGTAAATTACCTGGTAACGACCTTCGCAAGTTAAATAATTCTTGACAAACTCCGCGACCTTTGGCCATGGTGGAGGCAGTGATTGAAGAGCGACCGCTTTGCCTTTAGCTTCTACGTGTTCGCCCAGTAGAAAGAAGCCTTGCTACGCATTCAAAATGACATGTTTCCTGTTGAACCAGCGTGTACCGTTGGTTGGTAGCCCAATGACTTGGGCTACATCTTCCTCTGTTACCGGAATACGTACTCCCTGGACTGTAGAAAATCCTTCTCTTAAATTGCATGCAAACTCCAACACCTGCTGTGTGTTGAAATCTGGGAGTCTTCTGAAGTAGTCTACCCACCCTGCTTGCAGGAAAATTTGATAAACCTCGGGGTAGAGTTCCAGCAGCGCTATTGTGCCAGGTTCGTAAGTGATCAGATTTCCTCCCATAGTTGTTGATTCAGCGAACAATACATGATACATAGCCTAGTTTCCGAGTTTGAAACAGAGCAAACTGTTACAAATGAGGATATGCCACGGTAAGGTGAGTTTTAGATATTACCGCGAGGAGTAAGGGTGGCGGCGATTAACATGTTATGGAATAATTGTGATATTTTGGTAATCCCCCCCAAATCTACGGCTGAATGATTTGATTGGCAGTATAATGATTTCGACAGTCGTATCACATCTCCGCATTAACTATAAATTAATATTCACACTTAGACATGCGTACCTTTACCTTTTACCTTTAGTCGCACGCAAATGCTTTATCTTGTCTTTTTCTGACTTAATCATAATTTGAACAGGTTTTTAATTGTGAAAACAAAAGCAATCTGATGGGAAGTAGCAGTGACGACGTGTACTTATTAGAGTGCTTGGGATTGGTGTTGCAGTGTTGAAAAGTGATATTTTGCCGGAACATAAGCTCGTGCGGTAAGTGGTGTTACGGAAACGAAGAAATGATATTGTATTGACGGAAAGTGGTGTTGCAGCAACGGGGAATGACGGAAAGTGGTGTTGCAGCAATGGGAAATGACGGAAAGTGGTGTTGCAGCAACGTGGAATGACGGAAAGTGGTGTTGCAACAATGGGGGATGATGGGAAGTGGTGTTACAGCAATGGGAAATGACGGAAAGTGGTGTTGCAGCAATGGGAAATGACATTGCATTAATAGAAAATGGTGTTGCAGCAACCAGGAATGGTGTTGCAGCAACGGGAAATGGTGTTGCAGCAACAAGAAAATGGTGTTGCAGCAACGGGAAATGGTGTTGCAGCAACAGGAAAATGGTGTTGCAGCAACAAGGAATGGTGTTAAACTTAACTTATGATCCAAAGAGCGTTCCCAAGCTGCAAAGTGATTCTTTTAGGATTTTTATTCTCAGCCATCCTCCGAAAGTAAAATCTGCAAAACAACTAATTGTAACATAGCAACCCCTTGGCAGGGATTATTAGTTCAGAAATCTAATCTAAGAATAAATAAATGAACAGAAATTTAAGTGCCTTGAGGGGAAGCAAATTCCCCCAAAAAAACATAGTGTAATTCTGACATGCAGGTAGCTTTGAAATCCTCCTTAGAAACAGGCCGTTGACACGGACGGAGTCGGTATCCATTCACTACTAACGGTGTTCTATTATCATCAATCGTTAAGAATCTGACTGTTCCGTTTGGAAATATAGCATCTATTTCATAAGGTCCTAACCACCTTGTTCTCAATTTACTTTGGAAATTCTCGAAACAGGAGTCATACAGTAAAGCCCAGTTACCTTTCTGGAACTACTTTTTCTTAATAGTTTTGTCATGCCATCTGCTTCTTTGTTGCTGAATCATGGTTGTTTGGTGGATGGCATCCAATCTTTTCTCGTCTAGCTCCTGCAACTATTGCAACCTGGCTGTCTGTGCATCAGTCAAATCAAGGTTAACAGCTAAAGCAGTTGTCAAAGTTTTGATTTCAAACTCCAAAGGGAAAACATCATTTTTACCAAAAACTAACTCATAGGGTGAAAACCCTGTGGTGTTCTTCCAAGTGGTTCTATAAGCCCAAAGTGCTTCAGGTAGCTTTTGAAACCAGTCCCTCCTGTTCTCCTTTATTTTTTTTGTCAGAATAGCTTTTATGACTTTGTTGGTGCTTTCCACCTGCCCATTTGACTGGGGGTGATAAGGTGTGGTCATTCTATGCTTAATATGGTATTTCTGCAATGTGTCTTTGAAGCCATCAGAATTAAAAGGAGGTCCTCCATCAGTGACTAGCTCCCTAGGAAACCCAAACCTAACGAAGATTTCTTCAAATAAAAATGTTAATACTGATTCCTCATTAGCTTTGATAAGTGCCTTGGCCTCTACCCACTTAGTCATGTAATCTGTACATACTAGTATGTAAACTCTTTGATTAGATGGAGGATTAATGGGACCTATAAAATCTAGTGCCCATCTTTCAAATGGTTCAAGAATTATCTGGGGATTAAGTGGCATTTCATCCCTGTGATTAGGTTGGCCCATTCTTTGGCAGCTATCACAGGCCCTGACATATTTCTTTGCATCTTTGAAGATTGAGGGCCAGTAATATGTCATCCTAAGAACCTTGTGTGCTGTTCTTTTATCCGCGAAATGTCCTCCACAAGGTCCATCGTGGCAAGCTCTCAATACATCATAAATTTGATCTTCACCAATGCATCTCCGGATCTCCTGATCGAGTCCTATGTGAAACAAACAGCCGCTTATCCAGCTGTACCTAGCGCTCTGCTGAATAATTTTCGTTTTTTCTCTATGCGATAGGTGTGATGGTAATTTTCCTGCAACTAAGTAGTTAGCAATGTCTGCATACCAAGGTGAATGAGCAAAGATTGCAAATAAATACTCATCGGGAAAAGAATCATCTACTGGAATATTTTCATTAGTTTTTAACCGAGAAAGAAAGTCAGCAACTACATTTTCTTTCCTGGTCGGTCTACAATTGTGATATCAAATTCCTGTAATACATTAACCATCTAGTGACTCGAGCATTGTGTAACTGATTTATCATTAGGTATTTAATGGCCGAGTGGTCGGTATGCAAAAAGTAGTATAACAGTAATGTAATGCCGAAATTTGGTTGATAGATAAAATAACTGCTAGAAATTCTTTCTCAGTGACTGTATAATTAAGTTCTGCGGGAGTCATGTTTTTACTAATAAAATAAATGGCATAGGGAAGACCATTTTCTTCCTGTCCCAGGACAGCTCCAATGGCAGTGTCTGAGGCATTAGAGGATATGTGAAAGGGGAGTGCCCAATCTGGTCCTCTCAAAATTGGAGCTATGGACAACTGATATTTAAGCTGATCAAATGCTTTTTCACAATCATCAGTCCACTTAAATTCAGCGTTTTTCATTAGTAACCCAAACAGAGGGGAAGCTATCTTAGAAAAGTCTTTGATAAATCTTCTGTAATACCCTGCATGTCCTAAGAAACTCCTCACTTCTGTCTGGGTTTTGGGGGTAGGGAGGGTCAAAATTACCTGTATTTTTGTGGGATCGACTTGAATTCCTAAAAATGAAACAAAGTGGCCTAATACAATGCCTTCATTCATCATCATATGGCATTTCTCAGTACTTAAGGCAAGATGTGCTTCTACACACCGCTTAAGTACTTTTTCAAGATTCTGCAGGGCATCTTCAAAGGTTGTTCGATAAGGAGTGAAGTCGTCCATAAAAATTTCTAAGGAATCATTTATCATATCAGAAAAGATCCCTATCACCGCTCTCTGAAATGTTGCTGGGGCATTACATAGTCCAAATGGAAGAACCCTATAAGCAAAGGTCCCCCAAGGGCTAGTAAAAGTGGTTTTATCCTGATCCTGGGGTGCAATCCTTATCTGATTATATCTGCTAAATCCATCCAAAAAGGAAAATAATTTCTTACCAGCCAAGTTATCTAATACCTGATCAATGAATGGTAAAAGGAAATGGTCCTTCTGGGTGGCCTTATTTAGGGCTCTATAGTCTACACATACTCGCCATTTCCAATTTTTCTTGGGTACTATTACTAGCGGAGAAACCCATTCACTATCAGATATGGGGTATATAAATCCTGCATTTAACAATTTTTTAAGCTCTTATTTTACTATTTCCCTTAAATTGGGGTTCATTCATCTTTGGGGTTGACAAACTGGCCGAGATCCTTCTTTAATATAAATACGGTGAGTGCATAGCTCCGGAGAAATCCCTTTCATGTCTGTATAATCCCAAGCGAATGCCTCTTTATTTTCTTTGAGTAGCTTCATTAACTGTTGTTTTTGATCATCTGTTAGATTAGGATTTATATTTAATGTCTTACCTGATTCGATTTCTACTGTTATACTTTTGGAAGGACTACCATCTAATATCTGAGGTAAATTTTCAGTTTCAAGGTTGTTCTGGGATTCAGATTCTAGGATCACAGTGAAGTGACTATGTATTTCTGGACTGACCGAAGAGGGTTCAGAAATAAAGTTGCTGATTAATTCATCTTCGGTTGAGTCTTTGAGAGTTAAAGCTTGTCCGACAGTTAAAATAGGTTGGGTTTCCTCATCCTCATATATCTATCCATATGGAATTATCGTTATTAATCATGGTGTGGCATGAGATAAAGAGTCAGCTGTTTGGTTTCCTGCCCATTAGATATTGTCATTGATCCAGACCTACAGCTGATGAAAGCATCTGTTGTAGCCAGCCAAGGTCTTCCTAGAATTAATGGATGACCCCCCAACTTTGTTTTAGTTTGTAACACCACAAAGTCAGTTGGGTAATTCCAAGATTCTACAGAAATTACCAGGTCTTCAATGACTCCTTCGGGTTTAATTGTAGAGCGGTCAGCTAGCTCTAGAATGGTTGGAGTTTCCCTAATTAAGTGTTTCAACTGCAGTAATTGTGCTGTTTCGAGTGTCATAATATTTATTGCTGCACCTATATCTACTAGAACTTTAGAGACAAAGGTTTTGCCGACCTGAACTGTTACTGTAGGGTGACCAGGGTCACCATATTTCACAGGGGGTCTTTTTCTGTCATCAAAGCAGTCAGTTCTCCCATCACATGAACTGTGAGGGATTCCTTGGCTTTTCTTCCAGGCTTTTTAATACAAATATCCCTAACAGTTCTGGCATAGATAGGGACATCTCTTAGTGCTTGCAATAATGGGATTTTGACATATAAATTCTGCAGTTCTCCTAAAAGGTTAAAAGTTGGTGGCTCAAACGTTTTAGTAAGAGCCAGTATTTCAGGAAAGGGTGGCTCTGCTGTTTGGGCAGTCTTATTAGAAGATGATTCAAGTGTTTCAGTGTTCTTGTTAGATGACTTTTCCTCTCTAGTTTCCTCTTTTTTAGAGTCAGTAATGTCATCTATGATGGGTTCAACTATCCTCCCAGAGCGTAAATGGATGTCATTACATTGCATAGGGGAGACAGGTTGACTTTGAATATCGATTACCTGCAAGTCTTTATTATTATTTGGGTTGGGATTAGGTTGCACAGGCAGTTGGGGTCTGATTGACTGGTTATTCTGCGGGGCATTAGATGGTAAGGAAAGAGATTGCTGGTGTTGAGGAAATGGAATCTGTTGGGCTGCCCAATTTGGATTCCACTGATTGAAATAAGGTTGTTGAAGAGTCCAAGGATTCCACATAGTAGGGTCAGTAAAAGGAGGATTTGGTTGCTGCATAGGAAATTGCATCGGATTAAAGGGTGGGTATTGCATTTGATTCATGGGTGGGAATTTTGTTTGAAAAGGAGACTGATTATTCCAACGACTAAATGATGTGTTAGAACTCATACCTTGTCTTTGTGGCCATTGCCTCCTCAATGTCATTCGGTACACTGCTTCAGCTTCTTCTTCAGTTGATTGCAGCACTGCCTTTATTCCTGGCAAAGAAGGGCATTGCTGAGTTTCATGATCCTTTTCACAAATGGTACAAATTGGTACCTTATCCAATGGGCATTCCCGTAGTGGGTGCTTTCCTCTGCATTTGGATCAAAAGATAGCAGGGCAGCTTCTGCTTCTGCCTGTTTCTTTTTAACCTGCAGAGCATCAATTTGTGAAGCAAAAGAGCTTAACATTTCAGTTTTAAATTCTTCAAGAAGATTACCTATTTCGGCTCGTGTTGCTCCTCCGCTTGCTGACTTCTGGACTCTTGAATATGTACTGCCCCCGGTTTTAGATCTGCTTTCTGCTCCTCCGGAACACCTCATGCAGAGGTTGATAATCTCATCAAATGGTTCTTTGGAAATATCCCCTTTTCCAAGCATATTTAACATATCTAGGCAGTCATCTCGTACTCCTTTTAGTAGTATTGTCTTCAGAATATCCTTACTCATGGTTGGGTGATCTGATCACTGCAAATTATATTGTAGTATCTCTACAAAGTCCTCCAGATTCTCATCCTCTTTCTGAACCATTTTGAACAATTCTTCCTTCCTTTCTCTTGTTCGGCAGTAATCCTGATATTTGCTCAGAAAATTTTCTTTCATCTGATCCCATGTGGTGATTACCTGAGCCCCTAGGCTCATAAACCATCTTAATGCATTCCCTTTCAGTGTTGCTGGAAACAATTTTAACTTCTGAGCAGGAGTTACATAATCATAACTTCTACACAGTATATCAAATTCAAAGAGGAACTCATCGGGATCTTCAGAGGGTAACCCATGAAAATTAGGCAATGCCGCAGGTGGAATATTTTTCATAGGGACTGCTCCTCTTGGGAGGTCCCCAATAGGAAATTCCAGGGTGGAAAGTGAGTTTCCCCCCTTCCTTCTGCTCTGTTATCCTCCATTATTCTTCTCCCGGAGTCACTGGCTCTGTCTTCAGTATCTTCTGTTTCTTCAGGTTCTTCTACTGGTTCCTCAATGTGCTCTGGTGTTTCCATCTTCCTTTCAGGCCCTAGTACTTCCTCCGTCTGATGATCTGTTTGGGAGGAATACTGGATTTGAGGTCTTTGGGAACTCGTTCTCTGAGATGTCTCAGCTTTTGAAATGATCTCATCAATGAAAGTTTTTCTTCCGCCTCCTGTGCCCTTACCGCCTGTGAAGTTAGCTTTCTTGCGTCCTCTCCTGCACCTGTTATTCTAAAGGAAAAATCATTAATGCCTTTAAAAAAAAATTTAGACGCCTTCCCCGGCAATGGCGCCAAAATGTTGATCACTCGAATTGTTATTGATTAACAGTCGAGTACCACATTAATTTGTCAACCCAGGAAAGTCCTTTTGTTTCAAAGGTGACCTCGTACTGTATGCACTTTAATTTCAAAAGCATTAAAAGCTGTAGTACAACAAATCTAATTCATATCAAACACTTACTCTGCGTTACAACAGTCTTAGACTATTGCAGAAATGAAATGAAATTGAGTAAATGTAACAAATCTACGGAAAAATGATGGTTGTTGTAACAGAGGACCAGGACCCTGTCCTCAGAATAAGGACGTCCAGCACCTGCCTCTGTGACCAGTCGCCAATACACACCAAAAATCCTATTCATCGGTGACACACTTCTCACAGCACCAATCGATTAAAGGAACAACGTATCAACAAAGGGAAATATCAGAAGCAAGGCTAAACACATACAGAAATAACACACACTTAACAGGAAAGGAAAGGGTGAATCTTGTGAAGAAGGTGGGCCCTGTCCCTCTCACAAGATTCCCCTGCACACAAATACTAAATTGAAATGCTCAGAACAAAGCTTTATTCATCTGCCAAGAGTTCAATTAAAACAGAGGTTCTGACCTTTAGCACTACAATAATTCGGTATCACATGCTAGTCTTTCAACTGTAGATGTCTCTTCTTTATAGAGGAGACATCTATTACAATAGATTGTCCTACAGTTTAATTCTTCTGTACAAAAATAGGAAATTAATTCTTGTTATAGCATACTGTTACAACAATGTATATCTTTGTCATCCTTGGTTAATCGGATCTTCCCGCTATTGCAAAACAGATGGTCTTCGTCTATCTCCTCGGGGTCCTCGTGCTATTCTTGGTTATTCTGTTGTTGTTGCTGATTCGATAAATCTTAACCATTCCTTAAAACACTTCATGTTGTTCCTGGTGTTCCCGCGTCTGTGGCTAGATTGGATGATCATGCTTTATCATCATCGGCCGAGTATAGTCTTTCCAGCTTCAGACAGTTGCTATTGCAAATTAAGACATTTCCTGCTTTAGTCAGTTGCTGCTTCTGGTGTTGCAGCAACTGCACAGTTGTTGTTCCTTGTGTTGCAGCAACTGTGAATTATGATTCTATGGACTTTGAACAATTCCAATCAACTGTGAGCGACTTAGCCAATTTCCAAAGATTAATTGTAAAGATAACATGAATATTTGTTGCATAATTAATCATATAGCAAATGAGGAGAGCTACTTCATACCTTGGGATGATGAGGTCAAAAATGATATCAAGGGTTTCAATTCATAGGTTAAAAAGAGTAATATCATAACAAAATGTAGGGTCAAAAGTAGACAATTCAGAGTCCTACCAGCACCTATATGAACGTTTTCAATAATTCCAGGCTTAACTGAAATGTCAAGGGGAATAGTTCGAGAAATATTTCCCAAGTTTAACTCGGAATCGGGATGTTTCATTGGATTATGAGCGTCCTTAACATATTCAGTCGTAAAAATTGATGAAAAATCATTTTCAAAACAATCTCCCTCAGGTAAAAACGAAGATCTGTGATGAAGATCTTCCCATGGTAACTCATCGACGCATAGGATTTCATGAATTTGCTCATCAGTTTGAACAATTTCAGAAAACGTTATTATATCCGAGTTTGATGTCGAAAGTGATTCCTCATCGACCACATTCATTAAGTCGATTTGGGTTGATGTTGTGTCGGCGAACGACTGCAAGGTCTGATATGCAAGTTCATACGGACTCAAAGGCTTAAAGTACCAAATGAGTCTATCTCAGATTCAGAAGGTATGATCCAAGGATCATCTTTAACAATGGTATCTGATGAAATCATATGAATGGTTGCAGTAGAAGACGATGCATTGATAGCAGGAAAAGGAAAAGTTCCCAGTAAACCGGAATCTTTAACTAGTCCTACTCCAACATCCTTATATGGGATCGTCGCTTTACCAACATGCTAAATGCTCTCAGCAGAGGCTGGGTCGGATGAAAAGTAAGACAGTTGATCTAAGGTTACGATCTTTCCATTATGAGGGAACTTTATAAGCCGAAAGACCGATGAAACGACAATTGTCATAGCGTAAGACCAACTATGACCCAAGAGAAGGTTGTAATCTAGAGGGGCATCAACCGCATCCACATCTAGATTAACGGTTTTACCTTCAACCCCTATAGGTAAATCCTGTAGAATTCCAAAAGGATGAAACCCACGGCCATCAAAGGCCTTTAGAATTGTCGGGGATTGATTTAGTGAAGGAGAACCAAGCGATCTCCAACACGGTATCGACATAATACACGTGGAAGCTCCCTCATCAATCACAGTCCTATGAACAGGTCTGTTTTTGACTATCACTGGAATCAGGATAGCCATTTGATGAGGTAAGCGCGGTGCACTATTTTCTAGATCGACGATTATAAGGTTCGGGTCTTGAACGTCAACAGTTCCTATAGCCGACAAAAGTAATTTATGTTGTGTTGGACATGATTGCAGCACTTCCAAAGACGACATTGCTGAGGGTGAAATATCTAAATCCTCAACAATGTTATAGTTCTGAGCCGCTCTCGCATGTGGATTGAAAGCAGACTTTCGAAGTACACCCTTTGTGGGCGGTTTGATTACTAGGTCTGGATTAGGCTTCTCGATTTGTAGTGGATCGGAACCGGGAGCTGAGGTTAATGGATTAGAATGAGAAGATTCTGCTTCTTTACCATCAACAGGACTTTTACTTCCATAATCTTGTGATCGGGTCGCAATCCTAACATGGGACATCATCAATATGGGTTCTTCATTGGCACTGGAGGAAGAGCCTATCATATTACTGTCTTGATTTGGAAAAGGATCCTTCAAAACAGCAGGAGTTTGGGAACCTTTGACAATTTTCGCAACCTCTGCACGATGAGGGTAGTATCTCGTAGAATGTTCTTCATCGCAAATGAAACACGGATAACGAGGTTTGCATTTTTCATCAGTTGATTCCACTTTTTCTGGTTTCTCTTTCGAATTTTTATCTATTTTATTCTTCTTTTTCCCTTTCTTCTTACCACCGGTTTTTTATTTAGCTGTAGATGACTCTACAACATGAATATCGGCGGAAAGTTCCGCGGAAGAATCTCCTGTCGGGGAATCTGGCAAGGTTTTGATAGGAGAATAATTCTTTGAAGACTTCTTCTTACTTTTGGTATTAACCGTACCAATCATACCATCAGTGGCATGAGACCTTGAAGGAGCTGCAACGATTTGATTTTGTTTGGGTAGATCAGTGATTTTCTCGTGTAACATACCCGATTGAGTATAAACTAAGTCAAGGTACTGTGCTTGAGAAATTACTTTCTCCTCAGTAACAACTCTGGCCTTAGCCACATCCTCAGTGATCTTGGGCAGTAAAGATTTTACAAACCATTCAGCTAAGATCTTATCCGGGATAAAAACTTTCACTAAACGCTGTCGACGTCTCCATTCATGTATATGATCTGAAATGTAAGTGGATGTTGACTACTTTAACGAAGTTAATAATTCCATTCCATTGTCATATCTGACTGGCAACTGAAAATGGGTTTAAAATGAAGAAGCTAACTGACTAAAGTTATAAAAAGTGGCTCGCGGTAACTCGATGTACCACTTGGCCGCAAGACCAATTAGAGTGCGCTGGAAAAGTCGTAAACAAATTGAATCATCTGAAATGGAATTAGACACACAACAGAGGTGATAAGTGATCACATGGTTCGACGGGTCCTCTCCTGGCTTACCTTCGAACTTAGGAATATCACTGGGCAACTTATGCAGCATTGGCGGCCAATACTGAAGATAGTTAATTGGATCGTTCATAAGGCGCGTCAAGTCAGGAAAGTACAAAGTTACGATGAACAGTAACTGACGATTAGGGTCCCTAAAACTCTGGGTCTGCAGACCATCCCCAAGAGGAGGATATCCAAGATAGCTAGGAATTGGAATTGCATTTGGGATATTCTGTCCTCCTGGAAAACCAGGATTAACCGGACCATACTGGTGTTGCTGAGGTTGTTGATATGTATACCTAGGGTACGGTTGATACTAATGGACTAGTTGCTACGCAGCATGACCGTATTGGTACTGTCCTTGGTACAGTTGTTGAATAAACTGAGGTTTAGTGGTGACAATTGTACTTAAACCTAGTTGCCCTACAGGCATCTGAACCAAAGTGTGGACCGTGGGTCCAGACTGAGGCAAAGATGTCTGAGGAGTAGATACAGGGACAATAGAAACCGGAGCTGTCGATACTCCAGAGGAAGGTGGGGTAGATGCAGCAGATGTTGCAGTAGTTGCAGCAGACGTTTTAGGCGGAGTACAAGGTGTACTAGGCCCAGACTGAGAAACTACAGAAGGTGCAGAAGTTTGAACAATAGACTGGAAAGGTTGCTGGGATGAACCAGAAACCAAGGGTTGTCCAGTTTGAGATGACAACTACGCATTCGGTTGCAAGATCTGTTGGGATTGTGATGGATCCCACACTAAATTCGTTCCGGGGTATGGACCCATAACAGGTTGAGGATATTGAGGACCATAACCGGGTTGAGGGTAGGGTTGATAATATGATTGACCAGAAGGTAGCTGGTAACCTTGGGTTGGGTACTAACCTTGGGGTTGATAGCCCTGAGGCATGTACTAATACTGGGGTTGACCTTGAGGTACATATTGATACTGGGGTTGACCTTGAGGTACATATTGATATTGAGGTTGACTTTGAGGTACATATTGATACTGATGTTGACCTTGAGGTACATATTGAGTCTAGGGTTGACCTTGAGGAACGTATTGTCCCGTAGGTATGTACTATCCTTGAGGTTTCCCCCTAGGCGAAAACTAAGTACCTTGAGGTTTCCCCCCAGGCACAAACTAAGTACCTTGAGGTTGCCCGGCAGGAGGTGACTGGCCACCTTGAGATTGAGGATTGGGAATAGAACCTGACATCATGAGAATATATTCTACACTCAATGGTTTAGTGCCATTATTTCCAGTTAATAACCCTTGTTCAATAGGTCGAGGAGATGCTCCCGAAAAAGTACCAAAAATGGACTGATACCCAGCAGGAACAGAAGGACCGCCGTACAAAAAGGCTTCCGAAGATTGAGAAAACATGGACGACTGCTTTGACATATTTAACAGAGAATAGTAACCTCTAGGTGTTGGGTGATAAGAAATACGAGGTGGTGAAAAACTTATTCCCGGGTTTTCCAAAAAATTAGTCAATGAAAGATACCAAGCACTGCTACTAGGTGAAATGTAAAAGATTGATTCACGCTCCCTAAGGTCTAAAACAGGTCGATCTTTTGGAATAGGGATGCCTTCTTCTTTTTTCGGAATAGCAAGTTCTTCAATAGCTATTAGTCCAGAAGGAAGATTTTGGGTAATTATTATTTCTACCCTAGGTGAACTAGGACAACTAGAAGTTGGAGAGGCAAACCCGAATATTGGAGTAGTAGCAATTTTAGATTCGGGTTCAGATATTTCAGGTTCTTCACCTATATCACTAGTAGATGAAACACTACCAGTAACTTCTGAAACAGATACAGGCTGCGTACTATAATCTGCTATTAATGGTGAAAAATCAGGATATCCCACCAAAGTAGATTCTCCTCTTCCAGGTGACCCACTTCTACTGTCTTTAGGATTTACCAGGGCCCGTAGCCCTTCACGCTATCTTGGTGAAAACTCAGGAGGTTGGCCCCGAAGTCTACGGGACTTCCTCGGTAATTCAGCCACGGTTAAAAACTCTTAACTACTTCACACGAAAACAAAGTAAAATCTCAATGAAAACCACCTAAAGCCTCTAAAGAACCAAACAAATTGAATCACACACCTAAAGAATCTAGGAGATCAAATCACACGCAAACAGTAACTTTTCGTACTGAAAACACTAGTTGGTGATGAAATCCAACATCGTAGAGTTCAATACAGAAATAGCGGTTGGAACAGTTACCCCGACAACCTGCTTAATGAATAGACTGGACCAAGTTTCTCCACTTAACCGTCTCGAGTGAAGAGAACACCCCAGAAAATCCAAGTGAGTCTAGCCGACGTCTGCTCCAGGTATAGTGGGATCTTCCCGCCACCGTCACCTTAGGAAGAATCCTATAAAATATGGTCACTATGGTTACCAACAGAAACAAATATACCTGGGGGAACAGTCTACGATCCTATATGCACGCAAGGGCAAAGTAACAAGCTCAATCCCCTTGAAGGCTCCTTGACATAAACCAAGGTTTACCAACAAGTGACCCCAGGCTCCTCAACAATGGTTAATCCGAGGTTTACCATTTTTAATACGTGAATATCTAGCATCGTTCCCAATGAGGAAGGATTGATTCCCACATTGGTTCAGACACGATATCGTGCTTCTCCTTTAAGAGGAGCTTTCCCAGAGCATAGATGCAACAATTGGATTTCTCTCCTACCGCAAGATACAGCTACTTGTTTGTTTTACTGTCTTGGAGAGTTAAGTACTCTCTACTCCAAGACACTAGCCTAAGCTATGTTGGTGTAATAGAGCCCTAGAAATAAAATATTTCTAGATTGATTTTACTTTAAGCGTTATTTTTATTGGTTTTTGATTAAGTCAAGATATGCAGAGATGAAACTCGTGGTGTGAAGACTCGACTCAAAATCACTAAAAAGATGCACTTAAGATGATTAAAAAATCTTTTCTCTTCAATGAACTCCTAGCTAGGAAAGAGTTTGAGAATGCAAATGCGTGTAAACACAAATATTTCTTAACAAACAAATCAAAAGAAGAATTTTTGTTCCAATGCACTCAAAACGAGACAACTAGTTATTTTCACAAAAATTTCCCTTTTCTTTCAAACGCTCAAATGCTACCAAAACAAACTTTTTCAAAAAAGATTTTTGTATTTTTATAAAAACACTCAAAACTATGACTCAAGCAAATCTTCAGAAAACTATGAATAAAGAAAATCTTAAGATCTACAAACTATAAAAAACTACTTGAAGTAAAAGCTTATAAGATGTTTTGTTTTTAAGGATGTTTTACTTGGCGATAAGAAAAACGAGGACTAACTTGTCCAGAATCACAAATCAGTCAAAAAACAAGTAATTTTTTGTTCTTTTTTGTAAAAGTGAAATCCAAACTTTTAACACAAGCTTTTTCGAAGTTTCACAAAGAGAAAACACAAGATGGATTCCTCAAAAAAGGTTGATTTTGCAAATGGTCAGAATCATAAGAAGGCCAGTAAAAACCAAGGTGATCTGAGGCTTCTAAGCTCTGAGCTACTACACGACTGAAATAAAAATCAAGACCGACAACCAAAACTTCTAGAAAATTCACCTAAAACCCTAACACCAATGAAATTAAACCAAGGAAAGTTTTTAACAAGTCACATGCAGGTCTGGGCAGAGGATAACAACATCTAAAACAAAATAAAACTAATTGAAAGAGTAAAATTTAAGTTTTTCAAAAGTTTAGCAGGGTCCACAGGTTCAGAGTTTCCACAGGCGTGTGCACGCTCTCTGTGCAAAGTAAACATGCGTAGAAGTACGCACTGTGATACAAGCACAAGGTGCGGGCTTCTCCTAAAGATATGAAAAGAAAAAACAAACCTAGATCCACTAAATCCACCCAATTCCACACACAACAAGCCAAAAACAGAAACAAAAAGACAAGTTTCTCAGGTCAAAGTAAGAACAAGGAAAACAATCAAGTCCCCAGCGGAGTCGCCATTTTGTCACACGGAATGAGTCGAGGTTGCGGACAAGATTGACCTTCATGGTATCTAAAGATATCTAGTGACAAGCAAGCCAATCAAAAACTATCTTTCTCTAAATATGCAATTAAAAACAAATGCAAACCAGTGTTTTAGGCCTACCTTGGGTCCAATGCAATTTTGTGGAAGCCTCGCTCCCTCACTCCAAATGAGCTTCCTTGAAGTGTAAGTCTACAAAGACAAACAAGCAAACAAATTAAATAGCACCTGAAAAGCCAATATCATAAAGCATATTCATCATAATGATCAAGGAGATTATGAAACAAACCACATAAGACAATTTGTTGAGAAAAATGAATATGATTATATTTATTCAAATGAAAGAAGAACTTTACAACCTGTACCTTGATGCTGTACAAGCTCCTCCCAGGGTCCGACAAGAAGTCTCCTCTTCTTTGACAAGTTTCACTCACTTCCCAATGAAACCAAAAGGTATGTGATCTCTCCTCTCAAGTTTAACTAGGAAGTCCCAATTCCATCAGCATTTACCCTAAAAAATGTTCAGCTTCTAACCTCTCTAGCAACTGACCCAATGCCTTAATTTATAGTGCAATGGAGGGAAGTTACTAGGTCCTCCTTCAAAGGGATAAAGCCCTCCTTCAAAGGGATAGCTCCTCCTATCAAGGGATTAGCTCCTTCTCTTTTGGGATGCATGAACCACCTTGGAGCAAACAATCCACGTCAAAATTCCTTCTAGAAACATCTAGAATTAACCCAAAGTGAGTTTTTAAGAATAAACTTGCGCCTTTTTGAATTTTTACAGGGGTACGCACCCACCCCTTTACAGACAGAGTGTGCAGATACGCAAGTAGTATGAACAAAGAGTAGCGGGCCCGCACACAAAAGTGAGAGAAAGTGCGGAACCAGAGTTTTATTGATTTTCAATGTCTTTCTCTCATTTTCAAAGCATGACATGAAGAGCTAAGGTCTGAGACTTGCTTAGGAGGCCAGTATAAGTGATGATAGACCCATACTGACTGCAAATAGTCATGGTGACGATATTTTTGTGTAACAGATGTCTTCAGGGCAAATAAAGCTCATGTTCAGAGGAATGTAATGTAAGTGTTTGTAGGCCATCTCACTTCTCATAGGTCCCGGAATGATTCCTCCAAGATACAGGAGAGGGGTAGTAGGGACGGTGACAAATTGCTGTGTAACACTCACACCAAAGCTATCTAATCTACTTCAATCCAACTAGAAATAGTAACTGGGAACCAAGAACTAGTTGATAACAGCAATGGTGAGTGCTTTTATAAGAGGAGGACCCTCTATGAAATGAGGGAGAAGGAGCTTATCCTCAAGGGAGGTTTCATAAAAGGTGGAACTACCATCTGAGAGGAGGAAAGGCGGACCAATCTGACCCAACAACCAACTCTAAAATCACCTAGAAGGCCGACTGCTTCAACTAATTCACCTAATCTAGATCATCGCAGGTCATGAACTAGGGCTTAGCGATGACATCGTAAGGGAGCAATGCATTCGAACCAATCGTCGCAATTAGAATCTAGAAGACTTGTGTCGAGTCCTAAAATTTGACCGTCACAGGAAATAGGTGTACACCTGTGACAACATCGCAACAATACAGTTCATGACAGGGAACCATCGCAGATTTTAAGGGTTTACTAGCGATGATGCAAAAAATTAGGCAAACAGGGTCAATCTTCAGCATTAGAGAGCACTTGCTTAATCTTGTTGCATAAGTGGGAAGATATGGACATGTTTATCTAATGTATGACACAGCGAAGGGATTGAGATAAGGTCAGTGACAAATTACTGTGTAACAGATGCCCCGTAAATCATGAAGCCCGAGAGAGTGGAAGGGGTGAAATTCTTTACGAAATCATAACCGAACTGGAACACCACCGCGAAGAACTTGTAGGTGCAAGTACAACTGATATCTCTGATAGTGAAATACATGTAGTCTAGGCATGGGTGCAGCCATCAAAAAGACATATCAAACTTGGTCTGTGGTAAGGACACAACCACCCAGTTGATAAGACCATATATAATGATAAAGGTATGGTCACAACCAACCGTGAAGACTCAGGTATGGTCGCAGCCATCCAATCAAAGATTCATGTATATAATCACGAACCAATCCACGTAACCTGAACATATGTAATGTTAGTCCGGGTTCTTGAAACCCAACCAATCATAGTACAAATTCTACCATGCAAATAGATGTGCTGAAGTTAAGCATGATAGAAAATCACTTGATTACTGATCAATTATGGAAATCATTAACAAGCACGAGAGAGACCACCAATAATGCCAATGGTTCTCAAGGAACTACCAGTGCAATCCACTAAGTGTGAAAATTGATCTGAAGTCGAACCCTCATGGAATCACCCAATCGAAGACCAATAATGAAATTCCGTCATCAGGTGTGAAGAACTTGCCATTAAGGCATGCAAGCTCCAAGGTACCGAAGGGGATCTCTAGACAAACCTCCCTGATAATGAGCTGATGTCAACAGGAGGCGATCTATTGCAGGAGGGCCATAAAATTTCCACCATCAATGATGTGAGACAAGGAACAAGTGGTAGATGGTGAAACAAAGAATCAGAGGAGGAGGTAAGGGTGCATACTGCAAAAGGATTATACTCTTAAACATATCAGCGACACGACTCCGGAATGCGATAGCATTTTGGGACCAAAGGATCGGAAGTTTAGTGGAGACAACATGGAATTAAGCAAAATGACAACCCAAAACCCTAGAAGGCCAAAGACAATGTGAGGATATCCCAACTTGATGAGAGGTATAAGTGCTAATGTTCAAGAGTGACTAGCTATCATACATAACCAATGATGACTTCCAAATTTTCCCCCGCCATTGCTGGCGAGTACAACAATTATTTTTGAAGAAAAAGCTTGAAGGGGATAGCATATGCTTATGATATAATTTGGCCTTCAAACGAATCTAGCCTAGTGATAGTTTAATGAGCCCTAGGGAGGAGAAGCTCGAGTCTCGTCATGATGACTCGTCCAACGTCATCAGGGTTTAACGAGTCTGACATAGGTAAAACTCAGATTCTTTTTCATGTTTAGTGAGTTTGAAAAAGAAATGGAAATGAAAAGTCCAGGGGGGTCCTTTTTTGTAAATTTGTGTCCCTCGAGGTGGAAAAATTCGAAAACAATACTCAAGAGAACTGCTTGACCATTACGATCAAGGAGTACTTCTCTTAATTAGTGGTCTCAATCCGGAAAAGTAAAAAAGTGATCTAAGACACGTCGTTTCATAACCAAAATCGAACTTGAAATGACAAAAGCCTGACCATCTTTCCATATTTATACGGTCAGAAAAGAGCTGAAAGCATACCTCCATTTTTATTCTCTTTAACGAGTCAAAAGGGAAAAATACTCGATAATCTTTTCATCTTTTACGAGTCAAAAAAGAGCTTAAAGAGGACTCGTCCTGGAGGAACAAGTGGCATAAAGAGTAGAAACTAGTTCCGGCAATGGTGGAACTACTCAAAACATGTAATGGTCAAGAGGCTGGCTAATAAAACCACTCATTATTGTGGTCCCTTAGGAAATGACAAATAATCAAGTGGAAGCATACAATCAGCCAAAGAGGTGGTGGTGATGGAATGAAACAACCAAGGCTCATCTAGCAGAGTTTAGCAGATAAAAAGGGTAATCATGAGATGTAAATTGTGTATGGGTTCATTTTTACACAAGCTTGAACCATGGAGAACTCTACTTGGATTCAGTTTCAAGTTTACACAAGCTTGAAACAAAAAACTATGCTTTTTATAAGTTCGCATGCCCTCAGCATAGTGACACAAATCAAGGTACATGTCCTCTAAGCTTCATTGCATTCAACGGGTTGGATGGAATGAAGGTTCACTGTCGAGATCTTGGAAAGACTCGACTCAGATTTTACGAGATCTTAATCAAAGACCCGATTTGGAAAAGGGAGTTGTTTCAGTTTTTTAATGAGGTTGACATAGTAAAAGAACTATCCTCATAACCCTTGTTTCGTTTTTTAACGGGGTTGACACAAGACCAAGAACTTTCCTCAAGACTCCTTGTTTCATTTTTTAACGAGGTCGACACAAGATCAGAACTATCCTCGAAACTCTTGTTCATAGGCTAGACGAAAACATGGCTCCCATGAAACCTTCATTGGATGGAAGAAGCATGCTCTGGGAGGAACACATGTCATGAGACACCAATGACAGATCGGGTTCCAATGCCCCCAGTACATAATGTATGAGACCATCTGCATGATCATCAGTAGAGGTGGAGATGGAACAGGCATAATTTACCTATGGCAAGGAAAGTACTGCTTGTAGATAAGAACCAAAGGGGGATGATGGTGGTATAGAAGGCCCCGGGTGACTAAAGAATGACAATTTATCAATAGTCACCATTCTTCCATCGTACAGAAAACAAACCACATGGAAAATTGAAGAGACAAGAGCTCCCATGGCATAAATACAATCACAGCCAAGGAGAAGATTGAAATTTAAAGCACATTGGACAACCATCACGTCTATATAGATGGTTTTTCCTCCCAAAGTAACAGGGAACTTTCAAAGGATCCCTAAAGGTTGACTAGTTCCTCTGTCAAATGCCAACAGATTCTACGTGACCAACACAAGTTGTGGGGAGCCCAAAGCTTGCCAAGTAGTGAAAGGCATGAGGCTAACCGACGCGCCTTCATCCAAAAGAGTGTTGGGTACTACCTTATCACAAGCATGTACCATAATCTAGAAGGGCATATAGGATGAAAGGCGGAATGCAGTCAAGTGACTCCAGTTGAAGGAAACGACATAACTACTTGGTGGGGGCACCCGAGGAGTGGCCTTGCTCTACAGGAACTGAAGAAGGAATCTCTGAATCAGCTGGGATAGGAGGGTCGTTCTTTAACTCAGGAGGATCTAACGAGATGAGAAGAACATGAGTAGGGTGATCATGACACTCTTCCGGAACAGAGTAGACCGATGGTGGGGAATCTAAGTCGACACTCTTTCCAACCATGGTAGGTCAGGAACAGGCTGAGCACAACCAGGTTCGGGAAGAGAAAGGTGGACAAGAGAAGAATCTACGTTAATCTCTTTGCAACTGGGAGAGGGCCTGAAGAGAGCCTCTGATCACCAATAGGAAGTGGAGGCGAAGAAGCTATAAGACTTTCCAAATCAACGGAAGCTTTATCCATGAGCGGATAAAGGTGAAGGGGATGGTTACCTTCACATAGCCTACAGGGGAATTGAATCTTCCCTTTCTTATTACCACTACCAATTGAGGATTGAGCATCGACATGAGCTTCAGAGGATGATAATGGATGAGCCAGATCGTGAGACCATACTTCTAAGATCCTAGGAATTCCAGGACAATCACGAAGAAGATGGTCACCCTTGCATAATTTACAAGGAAAGTTAACCTTCTGCGGAGGACCAGGAGGTGTTCCGACCTGACATGCTCTCGGAGCAATGGTTGCACGGGTGGCCTCCTGCTTATCTGACTTCTTCTTCTTCATCATCTTCTTCCTCTTCTTCTTAGTCTCCTCGTTACTAGATGTGGAACTTTCACTGAACGAGGTAGGAGATGAAGATGAAGAAACTGGGGAAGAAGGCGCAGGCTCAACCTTCAAATCAACTTGTTGTGATTCAGACAAAGGAGATGGTGGAAAATAATTCATGACACTCGGGACCACTGAGGTTGAAAACAACCAAATGGGCAAACTGATGGTTAACCCAAGCAAAGACAATGTTGCCATGTATGGAGCACCCGCATTTCCAAAAGAAGGAAATGGACCAGGGTTCCCATCTGGGGGAATACCTTGGCCAGTAGATCGTGGAATGTTGCCATCGGGAACAAACTTGAAAAATACTGGTACGGTAACCGAGAATTCGAAATGTTACCAAGAATATTTCGTGGGCGGTAAATTTTATGATAGAGGAACAAAACTTTACCTTTTCGTGTTTCAAGAGTCGAGAAAAGGAAGAAAAGGTGAATCTATCTCTTTCGATGTTTAATGAGCCTGAAAAGACAAGTGCTCTGATGATCCTTTTCTTTTAGGGAGTCAAAAAGGAATGAAAGTGCCTACTCTAGATAACTAGTCAAAAAAGTTTACCAGACAAACCATAAAACTGCATATACACCTTGGTGATCAAATGACCAAGGACTTTCCGTACGACAGTCAATCTTCCCGAATGCGGTGTTCGATGCATTACAATTTGTAAAGTGGGAGACACATCTTCCTATGGATGTAGGATGATAACCTAATGGGGTCTGACGGTATGGGGAGCACAAGTCCATACTAGCAGCTATTTAGTCACATAAGGAGGAGTCACCCAACGTTAAGTTTAACGACACTCGAGCACATCTCTAGCCTAGACCACTAAATAATGTACGTTAAGTTCCAATGCATTGTTAAGTTAATTCAATTGATTTTAGAGTTGATCTTGAATTAGGTTTCGGTTTTCAGGCCCTATTAAATGTAGCTCAATAATTCCTATGATGCAGCTACAATGAGTGAAGCACCATTCATTTCAATGAACAACTACCTAAAGGAGGGTAAGGAATTCATTTCCAAGTGAATGCAAACCAAGACAAATAGATGCAAGCACTAAGAAACAAAATGCACCGATACTACTAATGAAAGATTTAAAATTTTCTTTCCAATTTCTCAAAACATGAAAATTTGTAATGCACATGTAGTTTCACTTTCGTATACTAAATGAATGCAATCTCTTGATCTTTTTTTTTTTGAATATAAAGAGACAAACAAGCAAGTGTAAATATGATTGATCCAAACAATTTTGATCTATGCTTGATAGTGAAGAAATCAAATCAATATGAAAAATTGGTTCAACAGTGAACACTAAAAATCAATCAGCAAGAAAACAAGCAGCAAAAAAGCCTCAAGCAAATTAGTAATACAGTTGCGGATGAACCTTGGATAAATAAGTAACCCAAGGAAATGGTTTGAAATGCTTAAAAGAGCTAGGTCATAGGGTCTAAAAACACAAGATTCACTCAAATGAAATCAACGAGATAGTACCTTAACCAAAATCAATTAAAACAAGCTAATGAGAGACAAGAAATAGTAGGGGATAAACAAGACTGATGGATTCACGAGGTAGAGTTGTAAAAAAAACTTTATAGGAATTGTCATAGGTGTTATACTATCAACCTGTGACTAGTCACAAGATTACACCTATTTTCAGAGATGTTGTCGTAGGTGTTACACTAACAACCTAAGACTAGTCGCAAGAATACACTTGTTTTCAGAGAGTCCAATTTTAGGAATCGTCGCAAGGATTAAACTAGCAACGTGAGATGAAAGCCTAATCGTAATAGGCACAAAGCTAGAACATCAGTGACGTCTCGCAACTGTTAGGCTATCTTCAACGATGATCTTACTTGAAGAAAAGGACAAAGTAAAATCACCTAGATGACACCAGATTGATATTCCAAATAGTCAAAAGAACTCCTAGATCGACCCAGATAACTCAGAAAAATAAAGGTGCAACCCCAAAATTCAAGAGACACTAAATCAAACCTAGAGTAAACAAGAAGAAAACATACAAAGGACTCTCCCCAGCGGAGTCGCCAAAATGTGAAGTAGGAAAGTGTTCCCTCTATGGACAGAGGTAACTCCTTTAGCCCTAGAGTGGGTCTAGTCACAAAAAAAACAAAACAACAATCGATTTCCTTAAATAGTCATCGTTGGAGGCCTACCTCAAAACCGGTGTTCGATGAAGCATTCATTGCACCACTCCAGATTCTGTTTCCTTCTCGTTAATGAGAAATCAACCTGAAACAACATAAGAGAACAACAAAACACATAACCGAGAACAACAATGATCTATTTACTTATAAAGTCAAGAAATCATAAGATATCAAGTATAAGTTATAGGAAATCATCATTGATTGTATTAAAATGAATAAAGAGCAAATATTACAACCAAGTCTTGACATCAAAAGCCTTCTTGGAGGATCCAGCCAGTATGTCCCTTCAAGCATTTAATCTCAAGAATAGGTCTCCCAAACAGATGATATATCTCTCTCACTCACAAGCTCTAATGCAAGGCTAAGGCACTCCACAACCTTTTACCAAACTATCAACAATTCTACACTTGTCAAACTCACACCAAAACTATCTAATATGCTTCAATCTAACTAGCAACCAGTAACTAGGAACCAAGAACCAACTTATCATAGCAATGGTGAGTGCTTTTATAAGAGTAGGAGCCTCCATGAAATGAGGGAGAAGGAGCTTATCCTCAAGGGAGGTTTCATAAAAGGTGGAACTACCATCCCAGAGGAGGAAAGGCAAACCAATCTGACCCAACCATCTCTAGAATCACCCAGAATGCTGATTGTTTGAACTAATTCGCCTAATCTAGATGGTCGTAGGTCATGAACTAGGGCTTAGCGACAACATCGCAAGGGAGCAATGCGTTCAGAACAATCGCTGCAATAAGAATCTGGAAGACTTACATTGAGCCCAAAAATTCGACCATCGTAGGAAACATGTGTACACCTACGACGATGTTGCAACAATATAGTTCATGACAGGGAGCCATCACAGATTTTAAGGGTTTACTAATGAAAATGCAGAAACTTAGGCAAGTAGGGTCAATCTTCAGCATTAGAGAGCACTTGCTTAATCTTCTTGCATAAGTGGGAATAAATGGACATGTTTATCTGATGTATGACACAACGAAGGGACTAAGATGAGGTCAGTGACAAATTACTGGGTAACACTCTTGTTTAGGCAGATGTTGGACCAGAGCGGCCAGTCGGGATGTCCTCGATTGCCAGGCGTGTCCCTCATCCTATTGATGATGTCGCCCCTTATCAGGAAGGTAATGATAACAAGGAGGAGATCACGAGGAACCTCGAGGGGTTGACTCATGGTATCCTCGGGTATGCTCGGATAGGAGACATGCCCCAATGGTACCAGAGGCACATAGTGGGAGTCTCAGATCGGATCTGTCGACTACTGAGTCAGGTTGCATGAGTTGTTTCGTGCTACCATGACCACCATGATGAGTAGTTACTAGGTCCAAAACTTACCTATTTTTTGAGGCCTGCGAGCCACTGATGTTATTATAGACACACATATTATTTTTTGGGGTTCTGATGTATCAAATATTCATATATATATATATATATATATATTATATATATATATATATATATATATATATATATATATATAATATATATATTGTATTTTCATGTGTATTATGGTACAAATGGTTTTCCTTATCTTTTACATGTTTCATAAATGTCTATCCAACACGTAATTAGCTAATGCATCTACCAATGTATTCATGTGTCTAGCAATATGATGATATGTAATATAATCAAAATTTCTTTCCAACAGATGGATATGGAGATACATTCATAATATTTGAGGGTTCCTCACAGAATATTTACCATTGACTTGAAGGACGACAAGCTATTAATCCAAGTTGAAAACCAATTCTCTTATGCCCAAAGTGATGGTTTTTGACAATAGTTCGATGATCACACTGTATTCAGCAATGTTCTTGGTTGTACGACCTAGGAAGACATTTGCAAAGCAAGAAAAGCATAGTAAATAGGAAATATGTTTGAAGACTATCACACAAAACCACACTGTACAAAAATGAATCACACACTAATGTACATAAGTATCCATGCAAGATGACCTAAGCATAGAACTTTTTGGGGGAGTCCATGCTAGGACTTGGGTTAATCAATCAACATAGAAGGAAACTGGAGTTTTACCATTGTCATGACGAGTAAGCATTGACTCGGCCAAATAATGGAGTAGAACTCATATAAGGCTTTGCCCCCATGACCCCCTGGGCGAGGGAGGGTTACGAGTCAGATGGTAACCCCATTCCAATAATGGGAAATCAGTGAAAACTTGGAGAGGGTGAAAAATCCTGAATCCATGAAGGGATAAAGGTGCCCTTAGTTGAAAGGTCTTGATTATGTCAGGGTAACTGACACATTAATGAGCAGTGAAGAAGAGGACTCCCCAAAATGTTGGGTTGTGTTATATTCTTTCCACGTAGTTAACAGGGGGTTTGAGGGGCACCTGTAACCCCACTTTATGGGGTTCGAGGCAACACCCCAGAAAATTTTGGTTTTGGACCCTATGCTAGGTTGGGTAGACCCACTTATGGTTTTGTGCATGATTTCCGCACATGTTTTTTGGATGCAATGGTTTTTGGTCCATGGTATTGGACGCGATGGTTTTCAGTCCATGGTATTGGATGCTTTGGCATGTATAAATATGTATTGTAACATTGAAAGGAACATATGAAAAATCAAGCTGGTAGTCTCGGTTTTGGGAACCAGTGGGAAAATCTCTATGTATATGTGTTTTATGTGTTATGCTCTCACAATATTTATTTCTCTATGTTTTAGAATTTGTATGCAGGTAATTTCTGTACGGGGTTAAAACCTACATTTGGTATCAGAGTAGTTTTGGCTTCAAGGGGATGCCTTTGTTGCTGAGGGGTTTAAACTCGGGCCTGTGGTAGACCCTATTCAGGGGAGATCTGCGAGATCAATTCTAGTGGTGAAAGAAGATGGTGAGTAGTGGAAAGATAGAGATCAAGAAATTTAATGGTCAGAGTTTTCAGTGTGGAAACTCAAGATGGAGGATCTGTTGGTGGATAAAAGACCAGTGGATCATTGGTAGATCTGGGTACTAAACCAACGGGAGTGTCCGATGAAGAATGGAAGAAGTTGGATTGGAAGGAAAAGAGCACAATACGATTGTGTGTCTCAGATTCAGTATTGTTGAATGTATCAAGGGAAGCTACGGCGAAGGCTTTGTGGGACAAGTGAGGAACTTTGTACCAATCTAAGTCTCTGGTGAATAAACCGTGCTTGCAAAAAAAACTGTATAACCTGAGTATGAAAGATGGACACTCAGTGATAGAGAATTTGAATGCATTTAATGTTGTGGTAAGTTAGTTAGCATCTGTTGATATTAAAATTTCAAATGAAGATAATTGCATCAATTTGTTGTGTTCTCTACCAGATTCGTGGGATAGTCTGGTTATTGCAATAGATAACAATGCAACTGCCTTACATTTTGATGAAATAGTCTCATCCTTGCTGACAGAGGAGATGAGACGGAAAAATATGGAGAGCCAAAATGGTGATGCCTTGTCTGTACAAGGGCGGACCCAGAATAGAAACAAAAATAAGTCATTGAGTGGGAGATCTAAATCTAAAGGGAGATCTAAATCTCCAGGAAAACCTATAGAGGTGGTGTGCTAGAAATGTGGAAAGGAAGGGCACTACAAAATGGATTGTAAATCTAAAGCTCCTCACAAAGGAAAGGGATCTGATGAGGCTCCTTCAGCAGAGGCGAAAACCACCTCAGATGAAGGTGGGGATGTGTACTTGGCTTCTTCAAGTACACATGTAGATCATGAGGCACGGTTGATTGGCTCAGGTGCATCCTTTCACTTCACTCCCCATAGAGAGTGGTTTTGTGAGTATCAGAAATATGATGGTGGTGATGTCTTTTTGGGGGATGACAGGAAGGCTAGAATCATTGGTCGTGGAAAAGTAAAGTTGAAGTTGCAAGGTGGAAGGGTTAGAACACTTCTGGGTGTTCTACATATTGATGCATTGGCCAGAAATCTAATTTCTGTAAGCAAGCTGGATGATGCAAGTGTAAAAACAGTGTTCGAGAAGGATACCTACAAGATGGTTCGAGGAGCACCGGTATTGATGCAGGGAGTTCAGATTGGAACTCTATACAAGTTGCAAGGTAGCACTGTTATTGATGGGTGCAATAGTTCTATGGTTCTTGAAAGTTGAGCAGAAAATATAGAGGTCTTTGGAGAGAAGACCATGCTATGGCACCAAAGGCTTGGACATATTGGAGAAAAGGGCCTTCGGATACTTCATGGTAAAGGTATGGGAGAAGGTATGAGTAATATCTCTCTGGATTTTGATTTCTGTGAAAATTGTGTATATGGGAAGCAGAATCGGGTGAGTTTTTCCTCTAGTAGTAAGAGGGTAAAACATATATTAGAACTTGTGCACAGTGATGTGTTTGGACCTGTGAAGGTTCCATCACTAGGTAAGTCTATCTACTATGTATCATTTATAGATGACTTCTCAAGGAATACATGGATATATTTCCTTAAGAAGAGATCTGAAGTCTTTGACACATTTAAAGAATTTAAGGCTCTGGTGGAAAACCAGACATAGAAGAAGATAAAGGTGTTGAGGACAGATAACCGTGGAGAGTTTTGTAGTAAGGAACTTGAATAATTATGTAAGAAGTGTGGTATAGCATGGTATAAGACTACTCCATATACACCTCAGCAAAATGGAGTTGTAGAAAGAATGAATAAGACGTTGATGGAAAGGGCAAGAAGCATGTTCAGTGGTGCCGGGTTAGGACAAGAATTCTGGGTAGAGGCAGTGGATATTGCATGTTACCTCGTCAACAGGTCACCTTCATCAGCATTGGAGGATAAGACTCCACAAGAGGTATGGACTAGTAAGAAACCCTCTCTTTCACATCTAAGGGTATTTAAATGTGATGCATATGTACATGTTCCAAAGGAGAAACGAACCAAGTTGGATAGTAAATATGAAAAATTGAATATTTATTGGGTATAAGGATGGTTTAAAGGGTTATAAGCTTTGGAACCCAGTCACATGGAAGGTTGTGTACAAATGAGATGTGGTGTTCAGAGAGGTGAAAGATGTTATTAAACATGAAATCCAATGAAAGGAACCTGAGAAGATAGAGTTTGAGTTAAAGGAGGAAGAATCAAACTCTACAGCAGAGGAGGAATCAGAAGATGAAGAGCCACAAACTTTGGCTGTGAGAAGATCAGTTTGAGAAAGAAGGCAGCCTGAAAGGTATAATCCATCATCTTTCTGTTCAAATTTTGCATTATCTATTACTAACGATGATCCCAGAACTATGAAGGAAGCAGTAGATTCAGAGGATCAAAAACTCTGGAAAGAGGCCATGGTTGATGAAATGGCATCTTTGCACAAAAATGAGGCTTGGGATCTGGTGGAGTTTTCGGCTGGAAGGAAACCCATTGGTAGCAAATGGGTGTTCAAAAAGAAGACAAATGTAGATGGAAAAGTGGAGAAATACGAAGCTCAGTTGGTAGCAAAAGGTTATTCCCAGGTGCCAGGAATTGATTTTGGTGACATTTTTTCTCCTGTTGCCAAGGCAACTTCTATTAGATTACCTTTATTTGTTCCTACTGCTTTTGATTTTGAGGTAGAACAGATGGATGTGAAGACAACATTTCTTCACAGGGATCTAAAAGAGGAAATATACATGGAGCAACTTGAAGGCTTTGCGGTGAAGGGTAAGAAAGAACTTGTATGCAAGTTAAAATCTATGTATGGGTTAAAACAGTCACCAAGGATGTGGTATCAGATTTTTGATACATTTATACGAGGACTTGGCTTCACCGGAAGCAAAGTAAATCACTGTGTGTATTTTAAATTAATTGGTGATCGTGTTATTTATCTGGTCTTGTATGTGGATGATATGTTGCTGGTTGGAAATGACAAAGAAGTTATCCAAGATTTGAAGACCCAATTGTCCTCAAAATTTGACATGAAAGATCTTGGTGCTGCAAACTATATTTTGGGCATGGAAATTAAAAGAGATTGGACAAAGAGGAAGCTCTAGTTAAACTAGAGGAAGTACGTCAAGACAATGTTGCATAGGTTTAACGTGCAAGATAGTAAACCGGTAAAGGTTCCTATTCCTATAGGTGTGAGGTTATCTGCTGAACAGTGTCCCAAGATGAAAGAAGAGGAAGAGGACATGTCCCATGTTCGATATGCAAGTGTAGTTAGTAGCCTGATGTATGCAATGGTCTATACTAGACCATACATTGCACATGTAGTAGGAGTATTGAGCAGGTTTATGTCATAACAAGGGAATGAGCACTGGACAACAATGAAGCGGGTTTTCAGGTATTTGTGTGGCACTAGTGATTATGGTTTGTGCTACCAAGGAAGATCAAGATTGGACAGAATGTTGGATATTCATGGCTTTGTTGATGCAGACTGGGCTGAAGATCTAGATCAGAGAAGATCTACAAGTGGGTATGTGTTTAACCTATTTGGAGGTGCAATCAGTTGGATGAGTAAGAAACAATCTGCAGTGGCACTATCAACTACAGAGGCAGAATACATGGCAACCACTCATGAAAGCAAGGAAGAAATTTGGTTGCAGAGATTGTGTTCAAGTATGGGGTTAGTACAGGGAGCTATAAGGATAGACTGTGACAACCAAAGTGCAAATTTCTTGTCAAAGAACCCCACATATCATTCAAAGACAAAGCACATTGATTTTCAGTATCACTTTGTGAGGGATATGATAGAAGACAAAAAGGTGTTGCTGGTAAAGGTGGACACTTTGAAGAATATTGCATATGCATTGACAAAATCTGTGAGCTCTGAGAAGTTCTCTTGGTGTAGAGAGACAATGGGCATTTCAGGGATAGAAAAATGACTAAGCTCTCTTGTGGCCCATATGGAAAGAAAACAACAAGTGGGAGAATGTTTGGTTGTGTTATATTCTTTCCACGTAGTTAACAGGGGGTTTGAGGGGCACCCGAAACCCCACTTTATGGGGTCCAGGGCAGCGCCCCAGAAAATTTTGGTTTTGGACCCTATGTTAGGTTGGGCGGACCCACCTATGGTTTTGTGCATGATTTTCTCACATGTTTTTTGGACGTGATGGTTTTCGGTCCATGGTATTGGATTCTTCGACATGTATAAATATGTATTGTAAAATTGAAAGGAACATATGAAAAATCAAGCTGGTAGTCCCGGTTTTGGGATCCAGTGGGAAAATATCTGTGTATATGTGTTTTATGTGTTATTCTCTCGCATTGTTTATTTTTCTGTGTTTTAGAATTCGTATGCAAGTAATTTCTGTACGAGGTTAAAACCTGCACGAAAGCAGTAGACATGACCGTCGGGTGAAGTAGGAATGAGGAGCAATGATGAGTATCGATCCATGGCGGTTCCTCGGGAGACATGATTTCCATGATACCTTCATCAACGAGGAAGGTCTCAGCTAAGGGATCGCATGATTCCAATGTGCCTAGAGAGGGGGATTGAGAGTACATATTGAGAGAGTTCTTCAACATATGAGAGTCAAAGGATGCAGAGTTCAAAGCCGAAACAATTTCCACATAATTGGTTTCGGCGGGACTAAGCAGCATGACCTCGCCCCAAGCATCAACAAGATCTAGTGTAGGTATGACCCAAGGATCATAATTGACCAAGATCATGTTGATAGAGGCAACATGAGGAGGTGGGAGTGGAAAAATTCCCATTAAGGCAGAATCTTTGAAGAGACATTCCCCCACACTCTCATACGGAGCACCAGAGTGCTTGACATATGGAACATTTCCATTCAACGAGGAAGAGGCAAAGAAAGGCACCTGATTGATAATGACAATCTTCCCTTGATGGGGAAAATGGATCACGTGAATCAAAGTGGAGGCCAAGGCATGCATGGCACCAGTCCAACTTCAGTCGAGGAGAAGATTATAATTCATATTTGCATCAACAATCTCTACTTTGACTTGCACTGTCTTGCCTTTCAAGGTGATGGCCAGGTTAGGTAAGACACCATAGGTTCACGAATCATGTCAATTGAAAGCTTCCAAAGTGTTTGGAGATTGGTTTAGTGTAGGGGAACCAATATCCTTCCAACATGTAGTTGACATGATGCAGGTGGAAGCACCTTCATCGATGATAGTGTGGTGGATGGTCTTCTCATTAATGATTACCAGAATAAGAAAGGAAATATGATGAGGGAGCGTAGAACATGATTCTCTAGATCAAAACAGATCAAATTAGAATCAGTGGGATTGATGCTCCCGATAGATAATAGCAAAGATTTCCACTGCATGGGGAGCTTTGGAGTACCTCGAGAGTCGACATGGCTGACGGCGCCTGAGCCAAATCTTCAACAATATTGTAGTGCTAAGTGGCTGGGGCATTGGGATTATGCAAGGATTTCTGCAACACACCTTGAGAGGGCGGTTGCATAGCAGAATTAGAGTTAGGGCGCTTGATTTGCAAAGGGCCAGAACTCAGGGTAGAAGAATAAGGTGAAACTTCTTTCTCTTTCCCAGCTTCCGGAGCTGGAGTTAGATAATCTTTCGATTAGGTAGCCATATTAATGGGCGTGCTCATCATGAACACTTGAGATCTAGAGGAAGCAGATCGGGGTTGGTCTACCACTTGAGTTAGTTGAGATGAAAATGGCTCTTTAAGGACAACCGGGGTCCCTTTGAGAAGGAAACTAACTTTGGATCGTCATGGAAAATCCTTAGTATAGCGATCCTTCTCACAAATGAGGCAGGGATAGTTAGGTTTGTGTTTCGAAGATTTGCTAGCAGATGATTTAGGAGGACCCTATTTTGGGGCATCGGCTTTAGCTTTACCTTTTCCTTTCTTTTTTTCCTTTAAAGGATTTTTCCGCTACAGTAGAATGGACAGCGTGGACCTCTGATTTTTTACTAGGGCCTGGTGGGTTTTGAGGTGAACTATTATGAGCAGCATTCAGGACCAACTTCTGCTTGGAAGAAGTCTTAGCAAGGGTGTAGGACACTAAACCAATAACTCCATCAACGGGAGGAACATCTGGTGACTTTGATGCTGTGGGATCGGATGATGGCCATGGAGCATTGGGTAACAATTCATATAAGGTGTCAGACTGAGAGTAGACCAGATCTAAGTACTAGGAATAGGTAATGGCTTGCTCTTTGGGGATGCATCCACCTATAGCTATATCACGAGAAATTGGGGCTACGAATGATTTCGTAAACCATTTAGTGAGCAACTAATCAGCTATTTCGAACTTGATCATGTGACATCTGCATCTCCATTCATGGATATGATCAGAGATGTGCATCCCAGTATCTTTCTTAAGCGATTTAAGCAAATAGGTGCCAGTTTCATAACGAATCGACAGCTGAAAATGCCTGAGGAAAGCCATGGCTAATCAATTGAAGTCATGGAAAGTATTTCGAGGTAGCTCAATGTACCATTTCACTGCGGCACCCATGAGGGTCCATTTGAAAAGATGAATACAAATGGAATCATCCATGTATGATTTCGACGAACACCAGAGGTGATATGTCATCACATGGGCCTGAGGATCTTCTTTATCTTTTCCATCGAACTTTGGGAAATCACTTTGTATCTTGGATGAAATCGGAGGCCATACGGTGAATGAAGGATTAGATCATTCGTAAGGTGCGAAACATCTGCCAACTCAAGTGTAGCCAAGAAAGGTAATTCAGTTTTATAAGGCATGGGAGGTCGATAAGCGAGCCCATAGGGAGGAGCCCATCCCTACTGGTAAGGATTTTGGCCCCACAGTGGGGGATTTTGGCCATATGGCATTTGAGGCTGCCCCCATTGTGGATTATGTTGACCAAAGGGAGGACTCTGACCTTGAATACCTTGAAACTATCCATGCATAGGTTGCTCATAGGCAGCATATGGGTTAAAAGGCTATTGAGCCTGTTGACCTTTGACATATGGATATGGGACCTGTTGTTGTAGAAAATATGGTTGTTGATCTTGTTGTCCCTAAAAAAGAGGGTTCTAGACCAAGAGTACTTGGGCATAAGGTTGATATGCTTGTTGCCCCCTGAGCGAGGGGTTTTGTATCTGGTGCCCTTGGCTGGCAGTATTCTGAACCTGTTGACCCTGGGCAAGAGGATTATTTGCCTGTTGTTGCAGGACTTGACCTTGACCCTGTACCTGCAAGGGTTGACCTTATTGATATGTATACAAGGATTATTGTTGCCCTAGTTTGTTTTGTTATTACAAGGGCTGAGCTTGCGATTGCAAAATTTATCCGTGGGTTTGCAGATATTAGCCCTATGAGGTTAGGGTTAAGAGGTATGGAGAGCATATTACATCTATTGTTGCACGACTTGCTGAAATTGTTGGAAGGATTTACCTTGCGGTTGTTGTAGGTGACCTTGCTGCGAGATAATATGTCCTTGCTATTGCATGGAAAATCCTTGTTGCAAAAAAGGTTTCCCTTGCAGTAACAAAGGCTGCCGTGGTTTTTGTAAAGGTTGTCCTTGCTATTGCAAGGGTACTTGAACATTGCCCGGGAAATTACCAAACTAAATCTGGCTGTAGCTAGGCTGGATGTACTACATAGATTGGAGGGTGTAAGGGTTATTAACCAATCCTTGAGAACCATATCGAATGTAAGGATTTTGGTATTGGACCTAAACCCCATAGGGCTACTGCTACTGAACATTGCTCGATCTAGACGAACCACCAGGATTCTGAACCTGCTCGTACTAGACATTACTTGATCGACTAGGGTCAGTAGGGTTATAAATAATACCAGACAAAGGCTGGTTTATACCAAGCATGTGAGCTTGTGAGCCACTCACATTAGTGGCACCTGAAACCATACAGACATTCAAGTTTTTCCACCCAGGCGGTGGCACAATTTAGCCACTAACTAATCGAATGGAAGAAATAGCGAATACAATCTTTGAAACAGCTAATTGTGATTGATGTGCAACTTAGATCGATGATATAAGAGTATTCGGGATGGTGGGTTGTACCAGGACTGAAGTAATAGCTGGTTGGGAAGTCGTGTTCATGACAAACGAACCTGACATAGGCCTAACGCCTGACACCCAAAAAAATTATGGTAGAGTGATGAGGAACTAGGTATTCCTGAAAGTAAGTATCCCAAAGAGACATAGCCAAGTGGCAAGCTGGCGGGAATACCTTTCGAATAAGGGAAACCCTTAGGAGGACACTACAATTGCAATTCTTCCCCCTCAATAGTGTGTGGAGTAGAAACTTCGGACTCATCCAGAGAAGTGACTGGAGAATCTCCTTCAGGTTCCATGTTTGAAAGAAAACAATGACGAATGGTTGAACGTGCACTGTGGGATAGTTCCAAAGGAACACCTGGCTGGTCGTACAGATTGTAAGGACACTGTGGTGATATCACAACAATGTCAAACAGAGGGTTCATAGGATAGATAATTAGTCCAAGCTGACCATTAGTGGTCAACGAGTTCTTTGGTGTTCAAACAAGGTTATCTGTAGATTTTAGGCCAAAATATGTAGATGATCCTAAATCAAAGGTAGGTTTAGGATGAGATGACAAAGGTTGAACACTCAAAACAATTGCGAGTTCAACATTTTGGTCCTCAAGTGACTCTGGTGACTTGGGAAATCACTGCTTAGACAATCTTTCAGATGGAGGAGAGGAAGAGGTATTGGGTGAGCCAGATGGTTCAACCACGATGACCTTGTCTTAGTTGATAGAACAAATAACTTCAAGGCTTTAAAATGTCCTTTTAAGCGAACTCACGATTTGGTCAAAAAGACTAACATGATGTTTTGGATCGTAGGAAATCAATTATTAAGATGCATTAAATACTAATGTTCTTTCATTTTAAAGAGTCGAGAAAGAAACAAAGATGACTCTATCACTTCCTATTGGAAACGAGCTCGAAAGGGCAAGTGCTCGAATAATATTTTAATTTTAATGAGTCAAAAAGATCAAATGACTACTCTTGATTATCTAGGTAAACATAATTTCAAGGCAACCATGAACTGCAGAATACCTCATGGTGAAACAAGAAGTACGAGCAGGCAATCTCCTTGAATGTTGTGTTAGGTGTATCACATTCGCAAGGTGGCCGACTCGACTTCCTAAGGATAAAAGGATTGCAACCTAGTGGGGTCTCCCGTTATATACGCGATGGTATGGGGAGCACAAATTCATGCTAGTGTTGTCTAACGCTAAAGCTAACGACAGCTAATAGGTTTAAAGACGTTGGTACACGTCTCTAGCCTAGACCTTCTAAATATGATCGTTAATTTCAAATGCACCTTAGGTTAATTGAATTCAATTTAGAGCTAATCATGAGTTAAGTTTCAGTTTTCAGGTCTTAGCGATGCTACTCGAAAAACCTAAAATGCAGCTTAATGAGACAAGACCCTTTCAATTCGACAAAATGCCTACTCTAGATAGGGTAGAAACTACTCAATCAAATGCAAACAATCAAGCAACTAAAGACGAAATGATCTTTCACTACTTCACTTTTTTGAAAATTAAACTAATGAAAAATGCATTCCAATTCCTAATTTCCTGACAAGCACTTATCTATCAGCCCTTTCAAAATGAAAACATTCCTCTTCCTTTTTCAAATGCTCATGCAATTCTAGTTTTTAAGAGATGCAAATCATAACGATGCAACAAGCTAGAATTCCAAACTTTCTCATGAAACAAGGAAATAAAATTTTTGCATACAATCTTTGAATGAAAAAGTTTTTGAGACTATGATCTCTTCACACAAATGAAAACATGAAAAGAGAAGTTCATTTAGATCAATGAAACATCGAATTTACCAAACACAACACCAACAATGTAATATATGTCGGAAAAAGACATTCAAGCTAGTAAATGAAACCTTTTTCAAACTTGTGCAAAAGAGGTCAAAGTCATAAAAGGACCCAAAAAAACAAATGCAAGGAGAAAACACACCCACGCTCAGACTTGATGAGTCCACAAGCTGCTGAATGGGCGACTAACTAGATGCCCTAGTTTCGCTGACCACTCAATGACTCAATCAATCAAATAGCGGGATGATAAGCCAACAAGAAAGCAAAAACCAAATGCAAAGTGGCTACCTAATCAAGTAGAAAACAATCAAAAGGGCTCACGGGGTCAAAATCACAAGAGCATAACACACTAGCCAAGATTTGGTTGAAGCCCTAATCTTTACTTACAAGCATCAGTGTGACTTCATAACTGACCACAAGCGCCAGAAGCTAGTTGGCGCGACTGTTACTCCATAATTCGTGCTAATCGGCACAACTATCAGCAAATTAAATGCACTCACTGAAGCAACTAAGGAAAAATAAATTAAAAAATTCAAAACAGGGACTAGAACTGCTACTCTGAATTTTAGACTTAGGCCCTAAAGCAGGAGAAGAGAAACAAAACAAAAGGGAAAATGTGAAACTAGAAAAGTTTTGATGAAATCATGAAATCCAAAACAAACAAAATATGGGATATCCCCAACAGAGTCACCAATTTGTGGTGAAGTAAAATTATAAGTGTGGACATGAATGAATTCCTCTAGCTCGATGATGGGTCTAGCCACAACAGATACATTCTATGGAAGATTTCCTTAGGTTAGAATCAATCAAGAGGGCCTACCTCTTGGTCGCTTATCCTACCAGATGATCTCATCACTTGCTCGCTCCAAAAATCTCTTACTTCCTTATTCAAGTTCCCGAAAAAACTAAACAACAACATCACACAAACATAATAATAGACAAATTGCAACTCAACGTACTTAACGAGTCAAGAAGCATTAAGGCATGAATATGCAATATTACAAAACATGTATGAAATCAATCGATAGTTGCATATATTAATATCAAATAGAGATTACAACCATTCGTCTTGACATCATAGTCTTCCTCTGACAAGACCAGGTTACCACACACTTCTACTAGCATTCCATGATGGCTTCAAACAACAATAGTTTAGAGGCTCTTCCCTTTAAGCTTCACTCCAAACCAAACACACTTCTCCCTCACATAACTAGATGGCTATAAATAGTAATATCTTGCTTGTCTAATGAAAATAGTATACTCACACTCAGCCAACACTCTAACTATATATGAAACTAGTTTGTGCTTGGGAAGATGGGAGGTTTATATAGGAAATATGGATGGAATATGGATCCTCTTCTCATGGGAGAAGGACTTATCTCTTGAGTTAGTTCCATCATTATAGGGGAAAGGAGACCAAATTGTCATCCTCGACCCCATATGGCGAAACCATTTACCAAACTTTTGTTACAGAGCTTCTAGAGCTGGAAGGTTCAGCTCCAAATTTGAAAGACTTTCCATAACAAGAGTGGCGTGACTGGAACATAGCTCAGCCACACCAGTCGGCATAGGGAATAGTGATAATCTCTACACATCGGCGTGGGGGAGACAAATTCCATTAGCGCCGGTCTTGTAAACTGGGAAAAATAGAAGTTTCAGGGGAAATGGTGCAAAAGGGAATTGATCTACTCATGAAGAGGGACACACAATGGGAGTTTCTTCATGAAGGAAAATCATGCAGGGTTCACTATATATGTCCTCCAGGATCAAGGAACGGGGATTACAGGGACAATGAAGAAATGTTGTGTAACACATCCCCTCTAGAATCAAGTCAGTTTTTTCCAAGTCCACCATGCATATCATGCTCTGACAAGGGAATTCACCATTCAACCTCTCATCTTGTATCCTTCCATCATCATCCCTAGTGTCAGTCCATTAGTCACAGTACTATGACCCTCATGCCTTTGTTGAGGAATACTCATTTCCTAACCTATAGCAGGCCCTCTTCTGTCGACATCAACACATTTATTCTACAAGAGTGGTCAAGAGAGTGGTGTACCTTGGTTCCAACTTTCATCTTTGTTCAATGCCTTGGATCAAGCAAAGAGAATAATCATTTCTCTTTGACCAGGTTGTTTCTCGCGTGCTCGATTCCAACCCATTATCGCATGATCACAAATCAAACACTTAATGGTCTAGTGATCTAGTAGATTGTACCAACATTTCCCGAGTGTGTGAGAGATGTTCCAGATCTCATGAGGGGGTGGCCATTTAGGTAGCCCCCCACATGCCCGGATGTACGCAACTCATGATCTAGCCTCAAATGTGGTTCCACATATTTGATTGTTTTGGTTTAACCCACTTGAGTTGCACACAACATGCATGCCTCCTTCAGATGATCCATTCATATCTTCAAGGCCCTTTCCTGTTTAGCGGGTCTTGTTTGGTTGTGATTCCCCCTCATCATTTCATCTTAAGGAGCATTATGCCTCCCATCCTCATATCAAGATATGTTATTGTATTCAGTCCCGACCTTTATTTTCTAGGAACATTATGTATATGGGACTCATTATATCATTGTATCACTTTCTGGCTCATTGATGCCAACATCATGAATCATATGCTTTGTATCTCAGTTCTACATTGCTAGGCACACCATTATTTGTACTCAGTTATCTTAGCGAGTATGGGTATGCCTCCCTCGCCTCATTTGAGATCAACTCCAAAATAAAAGGAGACTTATATCAGAATAGTAGGTCTCACCCCCTCCATTTTTCTACCCTTCCTTGAATTTGGTGTCTTATGGAAGTGTAACCTACAACATATTTCGGTCATATGATTTCCTCTTAATGCTTGACCATTGGGGGGCAATCTATTATCACCTGAAAAATGATCACCTAGCCATTTCTAACTAGGTGGATCGAAATACAACATGTATGATTAATTTTACCATAGTAAATCACTTTCACCATAAGAAATAATTTAGTAAACTATTTTTACTTATATATGTTTAAAACTTAAAAAACCCATGAGAATAATTAAATAAATCATTACTTATTTAATTTTCTCTATAAATAATTATTAAATAATTAATTGATCATTATTTCTTAACACCTTTGACTTAATCACCTTAGAATAATTGAATAAATAACTATTTATTATTCCTTATTCTTATTTTTGGAATAATTGTTAAACCATAATTTAATAATTATTTCAAATTTACGCTTTTCTTAGTTCTCACAAAGTGATAAGTAAATGATTTCATATGTTAGCCACTTCAACCATCTTCTAAATAAATATATTTGACCATTTGAATATCTTTTCCCTCTCCAAAAAAAAACAATAAAGTAATCTTAATAGATTTTGACTTGGTCAATAATACTATTATTTTCCATTTCCTAATTTAGCCCAATATTTTGTTATAAATAGGGGTGTTTTTCATTCATTATTCACCATGATCATGATAATCGTCACCATTATCATGTCACAACATTTGAGCTCCCACTTGAGCTCCGCCTTGCTTTTGGATTCTCTACACATTTGAGAGAGAAGAACAAGATCACTGAAGCACAAGGACATCAAAAGGACCCATCCCATGGAGGGGGACCTACAAACCCATGTTGTAAATCTCCCCTACTAGGTGTGTTAATACAATTATAATTTATTTAAAGTATTCTATTGGATTATTGTACTTTTTTTATTATTGCTATATGTTTTGGGCTTGCATCATGTTGAGGTCTAAAATTGTTTCCTTTTTTACTACCCTTTTCCATTTCCTTTCACCTTTTTTCATCAGTTTTGTAGCAATCTCACCATGCTCAAGGTCAAATTCAAATTATAAAAATGTATTTATCATCCATGCTTAGAATATCTATTTATTTATGAATTATAATGAACACAATAACATAATCATAAACATCCCGCGGCTAATGTTGAATTTTGCAACAATATCCATGGTTAGACAGGTTGTAGTTCTTCAGCAAAAGGATGAAGAGTGTCTCGAGATAAAAAATGTTTACTACATGGATGAACACCTATCGGCATGACTTGGAAGGATACGAAGATTAAGATACCTAAGAGTCAAACTCAAAGTCAAACTCTAAGAATGATGATGCAATGGTTAAGTAAAGGAAACCGAAGAATAGAACGACATCAAGAGAGCGTGTTGAAGACCTGTTCAATCACTGGGATATGGATCGAGAATAATCTCTTATGACTTTCTCTCTCTGTAGCAAGTAATAAGTAGATAGATTTTTAAACTGAATCCATTTCATAGATGTCAAATTAGATCATTTCGTATTGGCATAGAACTCTTAAAAAAAAATTAATGAAATTTTTATAAAAGTCGTAAGGCAAGACCTAGAATATAGTTTGATTATCAGTTTTTACTATGGTTTATTTTGAAGGCTGGTTCTACTATGTTTGGATTAATACAATTGCTCTATTTTTAATGCGTTCATAAAATATCCTTTGATTGTTAGCAGACCTGCATTCATGGGAGGGCCCCCTCTTGAGTTCTAAGGTTCCTTTATTTTTCTTTAGATTTCTAGTTTTATTATATCGTAGTAGTTTCTCTGATAAAGTGGGATGGCTTCAATTCTTTGAAAAAATTGACACGCACGAGATACAGGTTACCAAACGTTTTCTCCATATTTTATGGGTTGAAGGAAGAAATTGGAGACATCAAGTTTATCTTAACAGAGTCTATTATGGCAGGAGCTATGATATTATCCAAAAATGGAGAGAGATAGTTTAAGAACACAAAAATTAAATAAAATGTCTTGATACATTTCCTCAGAGAACCAGGTATGGATATATCCACTTTTAAAAAGGGAATTCTAGTCATTGCATTAAAAGGGAAATGAAAAAATATATTTTTGGTTATTCAAAAATTTGTAACTTGTGATGGCAGATTTTGAACTATGTTTCTCTACGAGGCGTGACTCCTCATGCATTTTATTAATGGAAATGACATCAAATTTCCTTATTTCTTGATCCAAATTCTTAGAAAAGTGGCGTCTAGTATAAAGAGAGAGTCTAGGTCCATTAGTAATTCCCTTTATCGCCACAAAACTCATCAAAATTTTTATAGAGGCATATCTCAAAGATAAGGGAGATAATTGGAAATATTTCTTAGTAAGAAATCATTTTGTAGAAGTCAATGAGGAAGAAACAAGAAGTAGGGCTAAGCAGAGTCAGTGAAAGTTAGTACCAAACCCTAACCGTGAAAAAGAGAAAATTAAAGAAGAAATTCAAGAACAGAATGAGACAGAGGTATGAGAAGAACCATTTAAGGATGATATTCCACTTTCCTAGTATTTTGAGAAATGTAAACAAAGAAATGAAAATAGAGTCTTAGAAGAAAGAAAGTCAGCTCAAGCTCTAAATTCCCTGAAGAAAGTAAGAAAGCAGAGACAAGAAAAAAAGAGGTTAGTAAAACAAAACTTCAAGACATTGATGGATCAAGAGTAAAATTGAGAAGAAATCAAGAGAATTTCAAAACTTTCAAGTACATTGTCTCTAGAAATGATAGATCTTGAAGAGGAAGGATACAGAACACCACCTGGCAGAGTGAGCCCTACAACAAAAACTATAGATATTGATCGAATTTAGTAGGAAACTTATGATTATGCATAATTTGTGGAAGAAAGAGAAAAACATAAGAAAAATCTCTCTTAGTATCAAAAGAATGAAACTCATGAAACTTCCTTGACAAAACAGACTCTAGAACAAAAACGTTCAGTTGAAGATGCTTTGAAATAGGACATATATGAGTTAGATGTTCTAAATAAACACCCGGTACAGGAAAGGGAAGAATAAAAACTTCAAAATGATATACTTAGAACCCAAAATGATAATATACTTCTACATCTCTGCCATTATTATAAGAAAAATAAGAAATGTAAGGCTAATAACAAGTTCCTTATGAAAATATACAAGGGCTTGAGACTAAAATTTTGATGAAGAGGTCAAGGGCCATTGTCAACATTAAAACGAAAAAGGAAATCGCCAGTCTAGATGTGATTGCACAGACTTCAAAAACCATACATTGAAGGAGAAAAGAAGAACCACTTTTGAATTTTTGGTGCATGAGGACATGCAAGACCTTTGGTGTGGGGAATGTTGAAGTCTGAAATTATTTCCTTTTTTACTACCCTTTTCCATCTCCTTTCACCTTTTTGTCATTATTTTTTAGCATTCACAGTCAAATTCAACTTTTAAAAAGGTATTTATCATCGATGTTTAGAATCTATGTTTCTTTATGAATTATAAAGAAAACATTCTTACAATAACAGAATCATAAACATTCCACCGAAAGAATCAATAAATCCATAGAAATAATCCTAGCATATATAGTGCACATTCATATTACAAGTAGGTGAACCTTTATTGACATTTAAGGAAGTAAATTAAGAACAATTAAATTACCCAACACATCATATATTTTCTTGGAGGGTTTCATAATTGTTCTTGCACATCTAAAGCATAAAATTGTTCACATTCTATGGTTAGGGTCACTTGTCACCATTGACTTAAGTGAAGTGTTTTTGATACACTTTTGAAAAATCTTTACACTAACAAAAAAATATCATCAATAATACCAAATTTTTTATTTTTTTTCATATACATTATTTTCTTAATAAACATTTTTTACAAAAGTAAATTACCAAAAAACCCTTTAAACAAACATTTCATGTTTATTTAAATAATACTACTCTTTTTATTTCCTACAAGTTGAATTCGTCTTCTCTATGCTCGAGGTTCGGCAAAAATAAAAAATAAAAATAAATAAATACTAGTTAACCCAAGTAACTTGATTATAATTTCAAGAGGATATATAGTATATTGGATTCAGGAATGGTATCATTTTTCTCATTTTAATATATATATATGAAATTGGTATTGAGATCTCATTTTAATATTGATAAAAACTAATATTAAGAAAATAATATTACTTCACTTCTCTAGTTTACTTAAATAAATACAATGGATACATTTTTAAATATTAACTAAGACAATACACTAATTTGCATATATATACCTTAATCCAACATTATCAACCCAATCAACCCAATTTTTTACAAGAAAAGTCTAATTCACACTCTCTCCTTACCATTACAATATTCAATATTAATAAAATTGAATTGATTTGTCCATGCTTATAGAGTACCGACAATGAATTTTGTTTTAATAATTAATTATTGAGTAATTAGGAATTGAATCATAGTAATTTCTAATAATTATAGATAAATTAATATTAATTATAAATTAATTATTATTTTAGATTTCTCTCCCTTATATTATAGAAACTAACATTGAAAACTAATTTTGAGAAGATAATATTATTTCACTTCTCTCATTTACTTAAATAAATAAGATGGCTACATTATTAAATATTAACTAATATGGTAAACTATGTTGTATACATACACTTAATCCAACATTATTAACCCAATAAACCTACTTTGATTTATAAGGAAAGTCTAATTCGCACTCTCTACTTAACATTACAATACTCCATATTAATAAAATTGAATTCATTTTTCCATCTTTGTAGAGTACATAACATGCTTAGTGTAGAGCATGAATTTTGTTTTTAATATCTAATTAGGAGTTTAACCATAGTAATTTATGATAATTATTACTTAATTTATAGTAATTATAGATTAAATAACTTTTCAAGTTAGGTTGGATGTGGGGTTGAGGAATTTTTTATTTTTTTTATGCTGTGGCCAAGATTCATTCTCCAGCAAGTATGCTTCGTCTGGAAACTAGTCTATGATGGGGCCAGCCCACGTGGTCCCGCGTTATCCCAACTTACGTGGACCTACACTATTAAACTGGCTCGGATATATGGTATTTGCAAATTGATTTTGGTTTTAATTAACAATCAAACCACGGTACCTGATATTGTTTCTCCGCAGGACACCTGCCCTCCTCGAATTTGACAAACCCTAATTCACTTTTTACTGCCCGGTTCGCGCCTCTACCGTCATTCTTACCTTCGTTACTTGGTCTCTGCGAGCTCTGTATGGTTTTGGCTCCGCCTCTGGGTTGTCTTTGTCTGTGGTGAAACCTTGTTGAATTTCCACCGGTCCTGTGGTGAAATAATGCTGCTTAGCTATGCCTGGTCATTACTGTGAGACTGCATATTCGACTCCAGGTTGTGTTGGTGAGTTACTGTGACTCCATCATGCATTCGGTTCGTTTTTATGACTGTAAGAACATTTCTGGGTTTGCTCTTGTGAATACTGTCGGTTCTGGTCTTCTTAGCAAATTTGTGGTGAATGCTTGTAATGTATAATGTCTGGTCCGCTCAGTTGACAGATGCACAGGTCGATGGACTTTCAGCTTGGTTCTTCTCCGGCGCTCGGCTCTGTAGACAAGGTATGTCTCCGTTTCATGCTATCATTCTTTTTCCTCCGTTTGTGCTGGAACTTACATTTTGCAGCCCCTCTATGGACAGGGTCTCTGTTTCGGGTTCTGTAGGCCTTTGGTTCCGGCTCACTGTAAGGTATTGTTACTTCACCTTAACAATACTCAGGGTTTTATATTTACAGCATCATCGTTTCATTTTCTTGTGCAGGAGTTTTGGCTGGTTAGAAACCCTGACCCTCCACCTTATGTTTCGCTTGCAGGTGTGGCCGGTTCCCGTGTCTTCACAAGGGCTTCTATCGATTCCACCCGGGTAGCTCTGCTCTCATTTTATTTTCTTGCAATGATTCTTGGTCTTAGTCGCGTTTGCAGTCGCTTGTTGTGTGAACTATTGGTTTATCTGTTGAGTCTGGGCGTATTGGGTTTACTCAAACCCTTAGCCGTAACGTAGGAGGGGTTTTATGGGTCGTTTATAACTTGGTTCGGTGAACCCTCGATGTACAGTCTATGTAATTTTTTTTATGTAGAAAATGCAATGTAATATACAGCGATATATAAACTTGATTACAACTAGTTCTGGTGGCTTACCCGGTTGCTGTTGCGGTCTAGTTTGTCCCTCTGTGTTTGCTGGTTCTTTCCGCCTTGTGCTCACTTTCGTCTCGGCCAGTTAATAGATTCTTGGATACTGTAAAACACTGTTATTATATTTAACTGAAATGAAATGATTATACAGCACTGTACATGTGGATTTTTTGTTACTGAGGACATATGTATATTTGAACAGTTTGTTTGCTCGTGCACTCAATTAGATGAAGGAAAAAAAATGTATATCTATTATTCTCATGCAAATGCTCCGCTGCTAAACCCCTCTGGGTTATCTCACTTGTCTTTTTATACAATATTTTTGGGCAGTTTGATAACTGCTGGTAGTTATTCTATTACAGTTTATTTTGCAGTTACTGTAGGCATGATTTTCTTGACTATCAATTTGTTTACTTTGTCTGCCTTTCTACCATAGGAGTTCGTTGTTTACATCACCTATTGACACTAATCTACTCTTAATGTGTCTAACGAAGACCTGTTACAATATTTTAAATAAAATGAACAGAAATTTAAAATAACAGAAGTTAATACTGTAGTTGACCATGAAAGAAAGAAAACAACAACAAAAAAAAACATAGGAATTTGATAGGCTTGTTGTCCGTTCAATGAATTGTTTATCATTCCCAATCTTCTTCAGAAACTGTGTTCGCCTTCTCTCGGTCTTCACCCTGTTGACCAGATGCTCCTGCATCAGGCTGCCGGTGTAAAAGAGAGATCTCATGGCTCCGTTCCATGAGCTCCTCCACCGAGTAGCCAGCCTTCTGAATCTGTGTCTCGTCGAGCCAGGAGATGTCCTCCATTGGACGGTCCTTCCACTTGACGAGGTAACGCATATACTCCTTCCTGCGCGTCTTTTTGGCTACCTGTGTGCTGAGGATTCCTTCGATTTCATGGGTCCGGACCGAAGGCAACTGTTTCTTCCAAAGACTGCTCTCGAACTGGGTGTCCCGTTGTGGTTGTACCATTCTATCATCTTCCGCCTGGGCATGATATGGGAACAGGTCTGCCACATTGAATATAGGTGATTTACCTATATCAGGTGGCAACTGAATTTCATACGCATTCGCTGAAAATTTCCGCAGAATTTTGCATGGGCCGATTTTCTTGAATTTCAGCTTGTTATACGTACCCTTAGGAAACCGCTCCCGGCGTAGGTGTGCAAGTACTTCGTCTCCAACATCAAACTGTACCTCTCATCGCTTTGTGTCTGCGTGCTGTTTGTATTTCTACGTGTTGTCCTGTAATCTCAACTTAACCTTTTCATGAAGTTCACTCATGGCTTCAGCAAAATCCTCCCCATCTGCACTTCTCCATTCTAGCTGTCCCAAATCTCGTAGTTCGTGTACCCCTCGAGGATGCATTCCATACAAAATATGAAATGGGCTAAATTTGGTGCTCCGATTGGGTGAATTGTTATATGCGAATTCTACCTGGGCAAGAGCTCGATCCCATAATCGTGAATTTTCTCCTGTCAAACTTCGTAATAAATTGCCCAAACTCCTGTTCACCACCTCTGTCTGTCGATCAGTCTGCGGGTGATACGCAAAACTGAAATTTAATTGCGTTCCCAACTTTTTCCACAGGGTGTGCCAAAAATGTCCTGTGAATTTCACATCCCTGTCTGAAACAATAGTCCTCGGTAACCCATGTAATCTAACAACTTCCGTGAAAAACAGGTGTGCCACATTCATGGCGTCACTAGTTTTCCGGCAAGGAATAAAATGAGCCATTTTTGAGAACCTATCTACCACCACCATCACTGAATCATATCCCCGCTGCGTTCTAGGTAATCCTAGGACAAAATCAATACTAACTGAATCCCACGGTCTACTTGGAACTGGTAGGGGTGTGTATAATCCAGTATTCTGGCTGTGTCCTTTCGCCAGTTGGCAGACTTTGCATCTGGTTACATATCTCTGTACATCTCGGTTCATCTTTGGCCAGTAATAAAAATGTCCTAGCTGTTCCAACGTTTTATCGACGCCAAAATGTCCTGCTAAACCGCCACTGTGTTTCTCTTTTACTAAATTTTCCCTCATCGAACAATCCGGAATACATAGTTGTCCACCTCGAAATAATAATCCTTCCTGTAAATTAAAATCTAGCCATGGGCTTGTATTCCTTAAGACAGGATTTTGGCATGCTTCAAAAGCTTCCTTGAAATCTACGTCCATCTGGTACAAATCCTTCAAATACTCAAATCCCATCACCTGTATGCCGCTTTCCTATAAGAGCAAGGCTCTTCTGCTTAAAGCATCCGCCACTTTGTTGGCTTGCCCACTTATGTGTTTTAGCACAAAAGTAAAGCTCTGTAAGTACTCGAACCACTTGGCATGCTTATGGTTCAATTTGTGCTGCTGCGTTACATATTGTAATGCTGAATTATCAGAGAACAAGACAAACTCGTTGCCTAGTAGGTAGTGTCTCCAATGTTTTAAAGCTTGGACTACTGCATAGAACTCTTTATCATATGACAAATACTTCTGCCGACTCTCATTTAGTTTTTCACTAAAAAACGCCACTGGTCTATCCTCTTGACTGAGCACAGCACCAATAGCTGTCCCACTTGCATCGCAACGAACCTGAAAAGGTTTACTAAAATCGGGCAATCTCAAGATCGGCCTCTCCGTTATTTTCCGCTTCAGAAGTTGGAAACTGTCTTCCGCCGCCTTGGTCCAACAAAAAGGTTGGATGGCCTTTTTGATGGTCTCTAGCATTGGTGCGCAGATCTCACTGAAATTCTTAATAAATTTTCGATAAAAAATTTCTAAACCGTGAAAGCTACGTACCTCAAACAAACTTTTAGGTGACGGCCAACTCATAATTTCTGAAATCTTTTTTGGGTCCATCTTTAACTCGTTCTCCGCAACTACAAATCCCAGATATATCAGCTCCTTCTGCAAGAAAGTGCACTTCTTCAAATTTATCAGCAGCTTGTTCTGCTGTAGCTTTTCGAATACCCTTCGAATATGCTGAAGGTGTTCTCCTTTCGTCCTGCTGAAAATTAAAATATCGTCCAGATAGACTATCACAAATTTTCCATAAATTCCTTTAACATTTCATTCATCAGTCTCATGAAAGTACTCGGAGCGTTACTCAATCCAAATGGCATGACCAGCCATTCGTACATTCCTTCGTTGGTCTTGAAGGCCGTTTTCCAT
>APFE030443902.1:0-25845 GCA_000404065.3 Pinus taeda | reverse complement strand
GAGGCAGGATAGGGGTTGCTGATAATCCATATCTTGTCGAGAGGGAGTGTTGAGATTGCACAAGATGATGGAGCTTAGTGAAAAGAGTCGCCTTCACTAAGTGGGCCCGCAGGCTATTTTTGGCGCAAGTCTATTTTTAGACTATGTCTATTTTTTAGACATATGGATCATGTTTAGTTGCAGGATGCTATTTATGGATGATTGGTCATGTTGGTAAAATAGATGGACCTCTATTTTTAGACATATGGGCATAGTCTATTTTTAGACTGCCAGTCTAAAAATAGAATACTCGAATATTATTAGCTCTTAATAATATTTGGACTATAAACATTATCTTATCCTCTTGCAGCACTTCAGTTCGAGCTACGGATGTGGCACATGCAACTGCCAGAAAGAACTTTTCCTATGGGTTATTTGAGCTATTGCATGATGGACTTCAGTTAGAAATCAAGTGATTGAGTTTGGTGGAGTTGATTGAGGAGTTGATGGAGTTGTGTTCAGTTTGACTTAGTTGAACTAGTTGTATTTAGTCTAACTGAAAAATACACTAGTGATGAGTGGTGTGAATTAATTATTAATTAATTCACTAATTAATAACTCATAAATCAAATAAAGAATACATCAGTAACTCAATGCATGGACAGTTCAGTAGAGACAAGTGTTAGAGGTGGTTGAAAGGGTGAGACTACTATCAGTTGTGACTATAGTTGTGCATGATATTTGCACAATCATTGATTGAGATTTCCAATGAGGATTGTGTAGTACAAGCCAAGGGGATTCGAACTTGGATCTCATCTATTCTCAACTTGGATTGCGTAGTAGAGGCAGGAAAATAGTGGAGGAGATTTGAACTCGTGACTTGTTTAGATCTGAGCTAGTTTGTGTGTAGCATGTGGAGATAGTACTGAGTACTTGTGAGGAGTATTATACTATGTATTGTTACATGTTCTCTATCATTACAATATACAGATAGTAGGGGGTTTTCAGCTGTATGCTTTCCCCATTACATACTGTGTTGATATGTATGATTGATGTTTCAATGTGTGCATGCGATTGTTTTCTTAATTCCACAAATTGATGATCGATGGTAGAGGAGATTATGTATTATGCATGCGTTTTGAAAATAGTGTATAATCAGGATAATATCTGTGAATAAGTGCTATATTATTCAAATTTCTACATTGGGTGTAACACAATGACAGGTGCAAATGATGATGAAGTGCAACACAGTAGTCATTGAGAACAGATCAGTGATGGTGTAACATTTATCGCAGATCAACGATGAGTACAACATTGGGTGCAGATAAGAGCAACTCAATGATTGGAGTAGCATAGTGACAGGAGTAGCAACATGAAGTGCATGGCATGGTCATTAGGTCCAGCATTGTGATGATAAGTGCAGCGTGGTGCAGCACGGTGAGGTGCAACAAGTGATCAAGATGCAACACTATGATAAGTGAAGAAGTCACCTTGAAGAATTAGTTGCAGCAACATGTCTTCAATTGATCTCATGTAGATATAGAAAGTCAAAGTGTTGACTTCTGTTGTAAATGTACTATCTCTCTCCCTCTCTGCTGAACTATTGAAGAACATAGAAGAAGAATTGATCTAAGCATAGAACAAACCGAAAATTAACATACTCTCACACGGTTATCTTGTAAATACAGTCTAGATCATCATCGCTATAATAGTCGTGCATTGCTCTATTTAGCGCAATACTTCTGCAGGGTCTAAAGGTACCACTATGCATAGTGAATTTTTCTAAAAAATCATCTTGCGCTTCTTTAGATTTATCACTCCATTCATGTCAGGGGACCAATCTATTCCCAGTAGCGCAAAATAGGGATTGTTGTCATCAACAATATCTATCACTTCAAAATCTGCAAGCGTGCTCACACCTTCGATATCTGCCATTATTCTTTGCAATCGTCCCATAAGTAGGACCTTTTGCTGGTTCACCATTCACAATTGAATAGGAGACCATTGCAACGCAGGTCTGCCTGTGCGCTCCCATGTCTACTTTGGAAGGACATTCACATCCGATCCTAGATCCAAAATCACTTGATCCATTTCATATTCCCCGATTTGCATGATCAATCTCCTCTCTCTTCCTATTCGGTTGTGTGCTTCTCGAGCTTCAAGGCTACATGCAGTTCTCTTGGCACGGTCCCAACACATCTAGTTATGAGTTCGTGTAGTGCCTTCATAGCTTTTCTATCGTGCAACAACTCCATGCATGTCTCTAGAAAGGTAGTGAGCATTGACGGGCCCATTTCCAGTTCCATTTTTTCTTTACTACCTGAAGTGGAGGCCTCCATGAAGCTCTTCTTAGCTTCCATGAATGTCTCCTTAGTGCACTCCAAATCAAATTCTGGTTCCTTTGTTGTAGCCTTGCGAACCAAGGCACTCTCTTTGGGCTACTTGCCTTTGTCATCTCTTGTTGTGATACCACTTTGGAACATGATATTTACATTCGGGTCTTCCTGGCATGGCTCAGACCTCATGATTTGCAGGTTCTGAGTCGGGGGAGGTTGGAATGTTCCTTCAAACTTGCTATTAGTGTGGGGCAGTCCTCTATCTCATGATCAAACTGGGTACAATATAAACATGATGCTCTTGTTCTATTTTTACAATCACAAGGATAATGCCCTGGCCCTCTATAATTGTAATAGATCAGCTGTCAATGACCCCTTCCTGGTCCCATTCCAACCCGACCTCATTCGCGCCCTTGAAATCCAATGTGTTCAATCACTGCATTTTGATCGAGGGCTCACGTTTCGATATAGACTCTGTAGGTAGGAGTCCAATCCATCATTAATTCATAGCTTCTACATGTATGCTCATCATGGCCTACTTTGCAATACAGAACAACTGTTGGGAATTTTGCGTATACTTCTATAATAGATGGTTGTTATCTGTAGCATGCTTCCCTCCTATCTGACAAATCGTGCACCATAATTCAGGCACCATGCTTGGTCCTGCTTGTGCCTCTGGTCTCAATGGAATTGGCCCTCCTCCTGTCAAGTAGTTCGCGAAGACTAGACAATGGTCCTTGTCATGTCCCTGGCCTTTGCACTTTATGCATCATACCTCCTCGCATGCTTCTGGGCAAGTCGTCCTGTCTTGTTTAAAACTCTGCATCTCAAGACACAAGATTTTCAACTACACGTGGATCTTGTTGGACTCCCAAGCTAGGATCATGTATCGAGGTCTTGTGTAGTCTCATTGTGATCTCCAAGGCCTTGGCCTGAGTGGATAGCTTCTACTGTGATAGTGCATTCCTTAGATGTGGTGTTAATGATGCTACAAACCATGCGCGATGTTGCCCATCTGTCAAGGTCATGTTGGATTCATGAATCATTCCCTTCAGTCTTTGATCTTGCTCCGAAGGGGTCTCACCTAGAAGCATCATGATTTCCTTAAAACTAATAATCGACTGTGTCTCTAATTTTGGCCTGCTAAATTCCATGTTTAGCACAACTTGTATATCCGTGATCCTTGCGTTTGGATTGTCATTGGAATTTTTAATGTACCATGTCAGTGCGCAATCCTGCAAGGCGCTAACCAGTGTTGCTTTCTTTATATTGTCATCCATGACTCTCTACACTTCCCATACAGCCTTTACCACGAACCAAAACTGGTTTGAATCTTCGTTCCCTACTCCTTTGAACACCAGCAACTTTATTACGCTTAGCATATTGAACTGTGGTGGTGGCGGAGGTGGTGTGGGCAAAGATGGGGGTGAAGATGGGGAAATTGGCGATGATGTAGGTGGAAGTGGTATGCGTGGAATTCGCTGCCTTATCAAACTGATTACACTCCTTGGTGAGACCTTTGCGAGCTCTTCCTCTATTTCCCGCAAAGGTGAAATCAAGGGGCTAGTTTCTAGTTATACACTACCTTCATTTCTGTAGATCCTCCCACTTCGTGTAGCCCCAAACATCAATTTACTCGCATAACCCTCTTTTCACACAGTAGTGTCTTAATCCAAGTGTTCAAAGATTTAACGTACTTACCTCATGGTCCTTTGAGGAAGTGTCGTTCTACCTCGCTATATCTTATTGAAGTATCTACTGTGAACTTGGTGATAAACCCTCCTATAGTTCGATTGAGGCAATGGTCCACAGTGCGTGCGATCTTATCTTCTAATGCTTCCAGTCTATGCACCAACTATAGAGTCCACACAATAGGTTTTTCGATTCTACATCTTCCCTAACTGTCTGCTAGCTTTGCGATCCACTCATACAACTTAGAGGGGAAGGATACAAAGAAAATATCGTGGATTTTCGTATATAAGTAGCAATATAACCACTCTTCCTTCGATAATCACGGATTCCTGTTTTCCTGCGCTGTGAACTCGTGTATCTTTCTATCCAACCACTCTTCAATTCCTTTCTTTGTCAGATTCTAGTGATATGACATTAGACATCTCTTATGTAGATCCTGGTCCCGGCAACAGAAACATTTGTTGGCATAGTGGGCCTGACCCGGGTTCAGAGTTGATTTAGCCAAACAAATCCTGGTACTACTGGACCTTTTGGAAATAGTCCACTGAGCATGAATTGAGGTCTCACCGGAAGTAGTATGGGAGGGTGCTAGAACTAGGTTTATGCACCCTAGAGATGTATGATGAGTTCAAGTTGTCCACAATTCGACCCTCTGCACAAGTCGCTTCGCGCACTTTCCCGTGCCTTGCAGCCTGATATATTGCCTTCACGCAGCGCTACTCGGGGGCCGAATGCTACACTTTTGCATTATTACCCAAGACTTTAATGGTATTCCAATGTTAATTAATTAACTTTACCTACTTGAGTGCTTTAAGTATTCTTAACAATCTAAACCATTCATACAGGTGCGCACAGTAAATAAACAATATATTTGCAACTCATATCAAATATGCATTAACCCAAGAGAAGATGCATAGGATTATGATAAAACTTATCTTTATTAATTTCTTCCTCGGTTACAGACTCAACTCCACCTTACGCACTTAGATGCAAGGGTCCACACACTCAGTTGCGGACTACTAGGCCTCTGCGCACTCAACTATAGAGCCTTTCCTACTCTATGACCCTAAATACACACTTTACACTTATGACTCAATCACTTAGACTTGTCATTCTTCTTCTCTACTATTCTCTATCTTTTACACTTAGATCCTCGCTCTATTTATATAATCCCATGGTCTGCGGACCATGGGTAGGTCGACATTACATTACAAAACTAGGGCGGACAACCCTATGACCCTATCATACTTTTGCGCCCCCGCGCCCACAATTTGTAGAGATTTACAACAAGATTGGGTCAAAATTTGGGATTTGAGCCCCAAAACATGCCTTGTGGGGATTCCATTCCCAACAAACATGAAACGGACATGATGTAAGTGGAAGAACCTTTATTAATGATAGTTTTATGGACCATCTTTCCTTTTATAATAACTTGAATTAGAAAAGCAATATAATGAGGAAGACGAGGAACATGGTTTTCAAGATCAAAAGTAATCAAACTAGAATCAACAGGATCAATAGCTCCTATAGAAGACAACAATGATTTCTGTTACATTGGACATGTTTGGAGAATTTCAAAATTAGACATCATCGAAGGTGCTTGAGCTAGATCTTTGACTATACTGTAATGCTATGCAGCTCTAGCATTTAGATTATAGGATGATTTCCAAAGCACAACTTTGGGAGGTTGTTGGAGAATGAATTCATTATTAGGTCACTCAATATGGAGTGGACCAGAACTGGGTGGAGTAGAAGTAGAAGGTACATAACTAGATTCCTTTTCCATCGTCTACTTTTGAGGGGTTTGATAATCTTTCGTTCGAGTAGCAACAGAGATATGCAATGAACCTTGCATCTTGAAAAATTGAGAACCAGAGGAGGTAGAGAATTGTGGTTGGTCTACCAACTGAGTCTGCTAAGATGGAAATGGCTCTTTCAAAACAACCGGAGTCCCTTTCAATAAATGACTAACTTTAGCACGTTGGGGACAATCCTTGGTATAATGGTCTTCCTCACCAATGAGGCAAGGATATTTCAACTTTTGTTTGGATGTATCATCAACAAATGACTTGGGATGATCATGTTTCGGGGTATCAAAATTTTATTTACCTTTACCTTTTTTCTTACCTTTCAAGGCTTTATCTATCGTGGTAGACTCGATGGTGTGGACCTCAGAGGTTTTACCAGGATTTGACAGATTTTTTAAGGATGATTAGAACTAGTATTTGAATAAGATTTTTTCTTTGAAGAAGATTTGGTAGAAGTATGAGACACTAATCCAAGTATACCATCAAGAAGTGGTACATCAGGAGACTTTGAAGATGTCAGATCTGAAGATGCTCCCAGAGCATCAGGAAACATTTCATACAACATGCCAGATTGGGAATAAACTAAGTCTAAGTACTGGGCATGGGCAATAGATTGATAGTCAGTAACACATCAACCCATTGCTATATCTAAAACAATATTTTTTACGAATTATTTGGTGAAGCATTCAGTTAACAAATCATCAGGAATTTCAAATTTGATGAGGCGACACCAACATCTCCATTTATGGATATGATCAGAAATATGGGTTTCCGTATCTTGCTTCAGAGATGTGAGCAAATGAGTACCTTTTACATAATGAACCGGAAATTGGAAGTGGGTGAGGGAGGCCATAGCCAAAGATTTTAAGTCATAATAGGTACCTCGAGGCAACTCAATATATCATTTTGCGGCAACACCTGTCAAGGTTCACTGAAAGAGTCAGAGATGAATAGAATCATCAACATAAGAATTATAAGAACACCATAAGTGGTATGTCATCACATGGGCTTGAGGTTCCTCTTTATATTTTCCTTCTAACTTGGGGCAATCGCTCGGAATTTTAGTAGGAACTGGAGGCCAGTAAGGGGAATGAAGAATAGGATCATTAGTAAGCCTCGAGACATCAAGAAGTTCTAATGTAGCTAAAAATGAGAATTTCGGATTAAAGAGCATGTAAGGCCTTTGAGGAGGCCCAACTATTGGCATTATGATACAGGTGTTGTCCTTGATGGCAACTCACTCAGATGAATATCATAGTGTAGCAGGTCAGTAGAAAAGAATTAATGATTAGAGAGAGGTATACGTAGGTTCACCTTGACAAAGGAGCATATACACGTGGGTTAATAGACCAAAAGGAGCGTATAATGTACACATGCAGGTTCATAGAAGGAAAGGCACGTACATGTTGGAAAACTAAGTTTTGGTCCAAGGTATTTGGTCCATGGTATTTTGATCCATTGTATTGGTCCAAGGTATCTGGTGGTATTGACCCCAGTTATTTGGTCCAAGGTATTGGTCCTAAGTAGTTTTGGACCATGGTATTGAGAAAGGACTAAAACTATAAAAGGAGGAGAAGATCATTAGGCCAAGTGTGCAAGTATTGAATATCTGATGAAGTGTGAGATCTAGTGTGCAGGTTATGGGTTTTTGAGGCTTTGCTTAATCTGAACCAAGGATGCACCTATGTGGATGATGATGGATGATGGATCGGGATCTTAAGGATTGGAATGTATTATCATTATGTGGTTTGATCATTGATAGACTAGATCTAAATATTGATGCATGTTTTATTCTGCAAATGCTATGATCTAGGTATGACTGAATTCTGAAATAGTTGTGAAGCGTTTAAGTTAGTATTTGCAGATCTGTATATGGGTTCGCTTTGGTAAAAGTGCATATACACACTGGTTTAGCTTATTAGAGTAGTGTATGCATTACGAAATATGATATCTAAATTTGTAGTTGGTTCTAGTGGTTGTTGCAGAGTTCTGGGTTCTGCTCTATGTTCTGGTGATTGTGTTTTGATGACAAGACTTCAGTGATTTAGTTGTTGAGTGATTCAGGGATTGATGATTGAGTATTCAATGATTGGTTAATGAAATGGTTGTATTTCAGTGGTGATTTATTTTAAGCTTCAATTTTGTTGATAGGTCTAGTGTGAAAATTGGATGAAACGTGACCTTCATATTATGGTGTTGTGATCTAGGAGTATCCAGTCTAAAAATTTATGAAACGTAGTCCCTGGAGGAAGAGTGAAGGTTGGAGCCTTCAGTAGGCCGACGCCTACATATTGGTAAACATATTAGCCAATACAAAAGGCAGGGGGTTGAAGCTCCCTTCTAGTAGTACCTGGAAAATGAGAGAGGGTTGTAGCCTTCTATAGGCTGACGCCTATGTACTAGTAAATATATAGGCTAGTACAAGAGTCAAGGGGTTGTAGCTCCATTCTAGTAGATGCTAGAGAACGAGAGAAGGTTGTAGCCTTCTGCAGGTGGGTGCCTATGTACTGGTATGAGTCTACACTAGTACAAGATTGTAAATAGGTTTTTCTTATATTAAAAGGAAGACAACAGCAGGTGGTTTTTGTCTCGCATTGGGTTTCCACCTTATATCTTGGTGATCATGTGTGTTTCTTATGTGTGATGATCTATTCTATTTTTATTACACCTGGTTACTGTTTATATGGTTAATGAAGTTTTGATGCACTGATTAATGATCAACATATGATGAATTAACTGAATCATAATTTTGTTGGATATATGCTAGTTGCATTAAACACAGTTGCGTGTACATGTGAGTTCCCTTAACTGAAGTAGCGTATATGAATCTGATTATGGAAATGAAAAAGTTATTGATTTGATAATACTGATTCACCCCCCTCCTCTTAGTATTATTTCCAACACCAACCCATGGGTTCAAGCTTTGTTGGTAAGGATTCTCTCCCCACGGCGGAGGATTTTGACTATAGGGAATTTGATTCTGCCCCCACTGGGGGGTTCCTTGACCATAAGGTGGATTCCTTCTAGGGTAGGGTCGATATTGACCTACCATAGGCAATTGATAATCATTATACATGACATATGGATTGTAAGGTTGTTGCATCTGTTGACCCTGGATGCGCAGTGATTGGCCCTGTTGTTGTATGGGTTGATGTTGTGTCTACAAGGCTTGACCTTGTTGGTATACAAGCTGAGCTTACTACTACAGAGGTTGACCTCATTGTTTCAAAGGTTGGCCTTGTTGATACAAGGGTTGAGTGGGTTGCTGAACAAACTGCGCTTGTTGTTGAAAAGGTTGTTGATATTGCTGTAAAGGTTTTCCTTGTTGTTGCAAAGGTTGTCCTTGCTACTGTAATGGTTGTTGGACAATTCCTTGAGGGATACCCTGTGGGTATTGGTAAGTTCCAAATGGAATTTGACCATATGGACCAAGAATAATAGATTGACTAGGCTGCACATGGGGTCTTGCTTGTGGAGTATGGGGTGGATTTTTCAATGCATGTGAACCATATGGGACATAAGCTTGTTGGAGTAGTACCTAGGCCGTGTAAGGCTATTGATATTAAATATTACTTAACCCAGATGGAACAACAGGGTTGGGAATACCACCAAGATAAGGTTGATTGACTCCAACCATGTGAGGTTGTGATCCACTCACATGGGTTCCACCTAACACAAGAGGAATGTTTGGATTTCCCCCCCAGGCTATGAATAAGGCAGTAATACATTTTTTCCGCTTGATGGAGTGATTGAGGAACTTATGGATGCATGAACTGAAAGAGTCGTTTGTACCAGAATGGAATTTTGAAATGATGGTAAAGGTTGTGATGGAATCGTTGGTTGAATGGGAACTGACGTGACAACAATTTTCATGGGAATTTGAGAGGACAATTTGGGAAAAATGGACCAGAAGTAGGCATGGAATTTGATGACCAAATAGGATTTTGGTACAAACATGAAGCACTAGGAGTCCCTGAAACTAATTGAGCTAAGATTGTATAACCATATGGAAGCATAGACCCACTAGTTTTAGGAAGTGTCTGAGACAAAACTCTTCCCACAAAAGGAAAGCCTTCTGGAGTAAAGTCGTATCCTTCTTCTTCATTAACACGAGGAGAATGAGTAGCAGAAACTTTCGGAGGACCTTGAGGAGAGGTTGGAATATCACCTTCTGAATCCATGGGTGGAAACAATTGGTGAGGAAAAATCTGAGAGGTATGAGGAGATAACTCCAAAGGAACACCAGGTCGATCGTAAGGACTGTAACGACAATGAGGAGATATCACAAAAGGATAAAATAATAGGTTTGGAGGATATAAGGAAAACCTCTGTGGACTCTCAGAGGTTTCTGGATCAGACTCTTGAGGGGACAAAGAATTTGAAGGTGGTGAACGAGAAGCAAGGGTTTGGATGCTTGGGACAATACCAAGTTCAAAGCCTTGAGCTTCAAGTGACTAAGGAAGTTTCAGATGAACTCCTTGTGAAGACCCTTCTGTATCAGACAATGAAGGGGAACCTTGGGGTGAACTCAATGGTTCAACCACGATGACTTTCTCTTAAGACCATAAGAGGAAGAGGTGATTCGTTGAGGGTTGATTAAAATTAAAATTTACAAGGAATTACTTAATAATAGGCCAAGAAACAACTGAATGAGTTGGAAATTTTATCGATGAAAATTAATTTTGTTGACACAAAACAACAAATAAATGAAAAGGGGTAATAACTAGGCAAGAGGGTTTACCAAGTATCTGCGAACCACAATATACACCCCAACTGAAACCAAGGATTTAATGTATGGTGGCCAATCTTCCCGAATGTTGTGTTCGATGTATCATGTTTACAAGGTGACTGAATCGATTACATGTGGCTAAAGGATAGCAACCTAATGGAGTCTCCCAATATATACGCGATGGTATGGGGAACACAAGTCTGTGTTAGCATTGTCTAATGCAGAACCGTTTGATGAGAGTGTCCCTATATACTTATCATACTTAAGTGCTTCCGATATACCTGAAAGTACTAAAGAACCTTCTATATACTTCCATACTGGGATGGGATTTCATCCCCGGGATACACTGTAGGCAGTTAACGATAGTTGTTATGTTTAAATACACTGGAACACATCTCTAGCATAGACCTCTAGATATTTGTGTTAAGTGACAAATTCTCCTTAGGTTAATTGAGGTAAATTTTAAGTTTATCTTTGATTAAGTTTCAATTTTGATGGCTCAATGATGTCACCTATTCCTAAAATGCAACTAAAGGCTAATCTAACAAAGGAAGAGAGACAACCAAATAATGCATGAATCAAGAAAAATGCATCAACACAATTCTTTCCAATGCAATATGTAAAAACGAAATGTAATATTTCATTTCATTAAAAAATACAATGCCAAGACGTAATACTATAAAAATGAAAATCATATTCATTTCACTAAGATGCAATAATCATTTTCTTTCACTTTGATTCAAGCAATGAAAACTAGTGCAATGAGCAAAGAAAAATGCAATCAACTTAATGAAAATGAAAATATATTTCACTTTATTATTTCAAATGCAAGAAATATTTCAAAAATACTTAAATGACAGGATCTTTCACTTTTTATTTTTGAAATATAAGAATGAGGACAATTATTTTTTCTCAGTTCAACCAAAGAAAACAATTTGTAATCTATGTTTGGTAATAGAACTAAATAAATCTTCAAAGCATCAACACAACTTGACACTAATGAAAAAAACTTCACAAAAATGAACCAAAAGAAACTTCTAAAAGATGTCCTGATTGCAAGAAGACTCTTGAACAAGAGAAATCAATCTCAAAAAAGCAGACCAAACAATGAGTGGAGGGTGATCTAGAAGCCCTAGAAACCCTAGAAAGAAATGAAGTTTCAAACACACATTCACCAATTCAAGAGACAATTGCAGTCATACAAGCATAACAACCAAGAAAAATATACTATAGACACTGGAAAGTCATTGATAGAGGGAAAAAAGACTAAGAAGAAGAATAAAAACCCTAATTTTTCTTACCCTCTATGATCATCATGCCTGTTATAGGAAAAAGGTTGATGCAAGTTAATCAGCATGATTGTAATTAAAAAATCAGTGATTTCATCACAACTATTAAGACTAAACCTGCGGTGGGTGAAAAAATGAGGGAAAAAAAACTTTAAGACTATAACAGACTGAGTGTCCTCAAGCAATAACCAGTAAGTGAAAATAGTTACAGAGAAGAAAACAAGTAAAAAAACTGACAGTTGGTCAAACTCATCATAGAATCAGGGTGAAGGATTCGATGGAGAGGGTTATAGCTTCCCGAGTGGAGTCGCCATTTTTTTGTCTAGACAATCCTCTTTGTGGATAGAGATGATCCCTCTAGCCCAATAAGTGGGAATAGAAACCTACATGACAATCTACTAGACACTTTCCTAAGTTACAATTGAAATTGAAGAAGAGGAAGATGGCTTACCTCATTCTAATGCTACGATATCCTCCTTTGTTGAAGACCTCAAATCACTTGCACTATGGTCCCACTATTCACAACATTTAAATGCATGCACAAGATATCAAAACACAACAAAGCATGCAAGTACAAATATCATAATCAAAAGTAGCTTGCTTAACATATCAAGGAGCATTAAGATAAATGATGCATTAACAAACACATTTATGGAAAATTAACAAGAAGTTGTATATATTAATAGAATAAATGAGGAAGCATACAACCAAGCCTTCATGTCAATAATCTCTCCTTGAGTGAATGTCCAAGTCCAAGCTCAAGCTCTGCAAGCACTCTTTCTCCAAGCCAAATGAGTAGCATGTCGACACAATCTTAGCATCAAGGTGCAAATAGCCAAAGACCAACCATTTGGGAATGGGAGAGGATGAATATGTAGAAAGGGAAAGGGAGTTAGGATCTATCCAAAGATAGGAGAAGGACTTCATCCCAAGGAGGTAGCTCATAGGGATAAGACAAAAGGCCATGTAGAGAGAACTCGACCTCATCCACGCTGAAGAACCTCCAACTCTTTGTTTTGGAAGCCTCTAGATCACAAAGCTTCTTTTCCTCTTTGGGAAAAATTCCTTTTAGGGATCATCGCTAGTATCCAAGCCAAAATAGCAATGGAATTGTGGGGCTAGTATAATGCAACTAGCGACCATCACGGTTTTCAGTGTTAGGGGGCGATGATGCCAAAATTAGGGTTTTAGAGCCATTTTCTTCAGGGGAAGCTCAAGGCATTTTTCCATTATTGTTTTGGGGAGGATCTGAGTTGCATATCTGGATGAGTACACTACATGATGGTCATGTTTTAGGCACTTTAGGGTATTCCATAGGGAAGTGCAGAAGGTGTGACAAAATAATATGTAAGAGTTGGATCAAGAAATTCTTGAGGAGAGAGGAAATTGTTTCATTTATGAAGTGAGCCTCTTGATCGCTAGTTTGGCTCTTTAGACATCTAAACCTGGATATTATGATTTTGAAGATGAACCTTGTCATTGTATCGGCTATAGAGTGCTTTACTGGCACTGCCTCTACCCACTGAGTGAGGTATTCAGTAGCTGTGATAATGTATCTTGCATGGGAATGACGTGTTAGCAACATAATTGGACTGATGAAGTATACTGCCCATATTTCAAAAATTTGTACTGTGTGCACCAGATGTAAAGGTAATTCATATAGATGTGATGGATTTCCAACCCTCTGAAAAACATCACATCCCTTTTCATACTCTTTAGCATCATTGTGGAGGGTCGACCACCACAAATTGACTTGTAAGACTTTCCTTGCGGTAGCCTTTCTGTCGACATGCCCCCCTGCAACCCCAGCATGGCATTCCCATAGCACATCATGTATTTCATGCTAAAGGAGATAGCTTCGCAAAACTTGATCAAGCCATAGCTTGTATAGATGCTAGACAATTAGTTGATAGCTTTTTGCTCTTACTAATAGGTGCATTTTCTACGTTGTTGTGTATCCTTCTGGGCAATGTCCTATAGCCAAGAAAGAAACAATCTCCTCCTAGTAATTTGGTATGGCCTCTATTCAAAACAATTCAGCATCTGGTAGTTGGTTGTTCAGGGATCCTTCATTCTCTCTTGACTCTGATATTGATAGGTGGTATGGCCCCGCATTTAATCTGCCCATTGACAACAAATTCAAATATGAACTCTTGGAATAGTAAGATCCATCTATAGATTTTTCCTTCCAAGATTGGCTTGTTTACCAGATATTTAGAGCTGAATGGTCCATGAAGAACTTGAATAACACTCCCAGTAGACAATGCCTAAAATTTTGGAATGAGTATACATTGGCCAATTCTTCTCTTCTGTTGTGGTGTAGTTCTTTTCTATGGTTGATAGCTTCTGACTGGCGAAATAGGTTGGGTGATCTATGTTCCCTTCTCTTGGTTGTGCAAGTAATACCCATAGTGCAATTCCTAATGTGTCAATGTGTACATTGAACTATTTATTCTAGTTTGGATATACCAAAATGGGAGTTCTCACCAGGGTTTCCTTTAGTTTATTTAGCTCTATTTGACAGGCCTCCATCCATTTCAACGCTTTTGTCTTCTTTAGCAGTCTCTCCATGGGAGCGGTAATGGATGCGTAGTTGTGGATGAATCATAGGTAATATCTTGTGTGGCCCAATGTTGATCACAATTTCTTCACATTGTTCAGTGGGTCGATATTTATGATGAATGTCACCTTTGCGGGATCTACAAAAAAACCATCCTTGCAAACTTTATGGCCTAGCAATATTCCAAATGGAACTGCAAATATGCATTTCTTTAGGTTTAAAGGGACTTGCAGTTGTCTGCATCACTCCAACATCACTCGAAGTAGGCTAGTATGCTTCTTTAGCAAGTTGTAATCTTTTCAATCGTCCATGTATACTTCTAAGAATCAGTGGATGTAATCAATGAAGGAAGCTATGAGAATCTGAGAGAAAACAACAAGTGCATTCTTCAGACTGAATGGCATGACATGATAAGCGTAAGACCCCCATTCGGTAGTGAATGTTGTTTTCTTCTTATCTTCTTCTGTAACGTGAACTTGATGGTATCCCTAGAATCCATTGGTGAAAGAGTATGCTTCATTCCCCACAATGTTATCCAGGACCTCATCACTAAAGGGCATTGGAAACGTGTCATGTACACCTGCCTTGTTTAGGCTTCTATAATCTACATAGACTTTGATTTCCATGGCATCCTTCTTATTTTGTATTACAATTGGGCTGATCCATTCTGCTTTGTCTGCTGGGAATATAAGTCATGCTTCTAACATCTTAAAAATCTCTTTCTTTCCCTTCTCTTTTACCCTTGGGTTAATCATGTATGGTCTATTCTTTACTAGTCGGGCATCTATCTTCAAAATATCCTTCATTTCCCTAATGTCCCCTTTTATTCCTTTCAACTCAAAAATTAAGGCTGGGAATAAGGATTCATACTCATGCAACAAATAAAAAATTTCTTTAGTTATTTGCTCATCCCAATAATCCCCAATGGACGCCATCTTAGGTTTATCCTCTGAGCCAATGTTTTTCTTCCATGACTTTTCTGGGAGAAAATGGGGAGCATCTGTTGTAGGTCCCTCTTGAATGTCCCATTCTCCTTCAGTTTCTTGAAATGTCAGGTGTCTAAGTCCTTCCAAATCATACTCCTCTAGTTCCACATTAACCTTGCCACAAGACATAAACTCCAGATACCTTGATTCATAAAAATATTATAGTAATCTCTCATCAATGCACCCTTCCCCATCGATGCACACTTCCCACAATTGTTCTGGAGTGAACTAGATCCTTTTAAATGGCATGTAGGGCTTGATTCAATCATTGGTCACTATCCCTAAATGAGAAACTACTATTGAACTGCTCAACCATAGTTTCCCAGTCTCCAGTTTGTCTTCGAAGTTCTTCCCGTATTTACCATGCTTGGGGAATTGTACCCAAGGTTTGTGTGAACATGTGTACCCAAAACTCCTTTGGGACTCACTATTTTCTCCATCTCTCTGTGTAATCTCTAGATGTTTCTCAGGATTAGAGTTCCCCCTATACTTTACAATCTCCCATGGGTGGTCTCCTTCTTACCTAAACCTTTCCCTCAATGCCCGCTTGATTTTTTCCCAGTCACAAAGGGTGTTGTGATGTGCTCCCCACCATTACACTGGGGTGGCTTGCAATGAAATGTCCAATAATAGGACCTTGTAGCTATCCCTTATAGTTTTTCCAACATTATTCAGAAAAAAAATCTATTGATTCTATGCCATGGAAGGTCGGATAATTACTTACCTCGGTTCCAATCTAGTTCACTCGACGTATCTTGGCACAACATCTCGTATCAACTTAATATCGTCCTTGTTTCTAGGCATCCCAAGTAGCTTCCGAGCTGACTTCTAAGCCTTATATGCTTCTCCAATTGATTGATCCTCCTACCATGGGATTGATGTAGTCTTATATTTTTCTTGTAGTTAGTTTGTACAACTAATCTAGCATTCTAGGCTCATCTCGATCATCTATGGGTTCAGTGAATCTTGGTCCCTTATATGGATCGACTGGTTGTATTAACCACATCCCTTCTACCTCAAAAATCATCAACTCCTTTTTAAGGTCAATGATGGAATAATTATCATACACCTAGTCGATACCAAGGAGTGCTGGGTAAGGGTCTTTGTTGCCCATTATGTCTATCACTTCAAATTTTTTGTCAATGTTTACTCTTGTCACATCCACATCTTCTAGCTTCCTGATAGGAAAGATGTAGTACTGGTTTTCCATCCATAGTTGAATTGGTGAATACTTCAGTTGTAGCTTCCCCAGTGATTTCCATGTTTTCTTGGGCATGATATTAACATTTGACCCCAGATCTAGCAATGTATCTTAAATATGAAACCCTGCAACTTGAGCATCAATCCAGAATTCCCTATCGGTCCTTTTCTTGTTCCTACGGATTCTCCACATATGTATTTCAGGAAGATTTGTTTATATTTCTCCTTCTCTCGCTTCTTCTTCTAGTAATACTTCTTTTAAACTACTACGCAACTCCCCTAGCATCTGTTCATTATCAACAATTTGCAGGAATAGCCTAATCCATTCTTCAATTGGTTGATAATTTGCGGTTGTGCCTGAGTCCAACACCTTGTCCTTTTGAACTTCCAATAAGTTATCGAACAACTTGGTTTTTTCCTGATAGTAATGCTTTTGTTGAGTAGGATTATATGACTTCTTTGGGGATGCCACCCGAACAATTGAGGGCTAGTCTGATGCTCCCTGATCATCCCCTGTCTTCTTACCTGCTTTGGTAACTATGTTTATATTGGTCAGTGGGAGAATGTCACTAGTCTCTGGTTCTGTGTTGATCAAGTTAGTTCCCTGTTACCTAGTCCTTTATTCCCATCTTGTAATTATCTCAGGGCAATCCTTTGTGGCATGTTGATTGACCCGGCATTGTGAGCACCAAGGAATTCTTGGGAGTGGGCAGCCCCTGGTGACATGTCCCTCCCGATCATATTTGTAGCACCTCATGTGTCCTCTACCTCATGTTCTTCCTCCTCTCATACCTTTTCCTCGTCCTCCACAAACGGTTGCATTAATATTGAATGTTGACCAGTTCAGTCATTCTTCCAAGGCATCTAACACTCGACACTGGTTGGTTTGGTGAGTCGTTGATGCAAAAAACTCACAGTAATTGTTTTTGGGTACATTGGAGTACTTTTGCAATATTGGACATAGTAATGGGAGATCTCCATAGCTTTTATAGACCTCACAGTAGTCTGGTGAATTCCAGTCTGGGAAGGCCCCTTGAAATCCTACCACTGCAACACCTGCTATTGGCAGGGCCCCTAATGATCTTGCAAGGCCCACTGAACTACTTGTGCATCTCAGTCTTGGGCATTTAGTCACTACATGGCCCTCTGTCAGGAAGCGAGTGCACCATACATTGGTTCTCACCAGTCGAACCAGTTGTAAGTCTTTTAACTTCTCTATTAGGTTGGAGATTTTGTTTTGGAGGTCCATGATCGATGGATCCTGAGATCCCATTCCTCCTTGATACCCATGGGGGTACCCTGCCATGGCTTCTATGTGCATTACTTGCTCTAGAGCATCTTGGAGGCTTTCGATCTTCTATTGTGTCAGCGATGTCCTAGTAAGGGGTATGAGCGCCTTAATGAACCGATCCCTCTAATGATTAGGGTCTATTGTATAACATAACTTTCCAATTGCATCTTTCAACCTCTACATTAATTCCCCAGCAGTGTCTCCTTCCTTCTGCTTGATCTCCCATAATTACGATAGTCCTTGCTGATTTGTTTGTGGAACTTTGAACTCTTGCACAAAGCTCTTCTTGATATCGTCTATAGAGGGATTCTGATTCAGGTCTAGCCATTTGATAAGCCACCTTAAATCTCTCTCCCTCAAGGTTGTTTGGAATTCAATCGACTTCACATTTTCCGATGTTTGGTGAGCTCTCCATATTGCTTCACATAAGTACCAATGTCATTCCACATCCTCATTCCCACTACCAGAGAACTCCATATATCTAGTAAAGGATCTTGCCATGTTGGTTCAAGTATGTGCCAGGAGCACAAATCCTTAGGCTTTGGGTTGCTAAGATCCTTACAATTCGAGGTTACTAATAGTGCTAGTCCCATTACTATTATATGTATCAAAACCCATCTTATATCTATCATGCACACTATGTAGGCATATCACTTTAAGTAACTTAGCAACAAATTCCAGGACTATTGTAAAGCACTAGGGGAAGGTCGTGGTGAACACTTCCTGAATTTGGGGGTTCAGCTATTGAATTTCGACTAAAGCATCATTGTCCACAAGAAATCACCTCATCACATTGCACATCTCATCTTCCATATCTTCCTCAAAAATGTTGTAATTACTTCCTTCCGGTATCTTCCGGCAACTTGGGAGGGAGGACTCCTGTCGTTCTCCTAGATTTCATCTATATTGTCAACAACCATTTATTGCTTTGGGTCCTCTAGCATCTTATTTCTCTCTTTCAGACTCTCCAACATGGATCCTACTTGGTGGGGTCCTGCAAGTCTCTCTTTTAGTGCATGTATTGCTCTTTCCTACCACTTTTCTGCTATCAATGCTCTCTTTTTCACTCTCACATCTCTAGCTCTTTGTGATCCTTCTATATCCATTCCTTCAGTAGCATCCCAATTCCCCAAATGGTAACATTCTACCCTTAGATCCTTCCCCTAGTTTTGGAGTTTTATGCTACCATATTCAATCCATGTAAATGTATCAACCCTTCTTCCACCATCAACATCTTAATCCAAAAGGGTACCTCTTTCAATAGTTTTCCTCTCAACCCCGATCTGAACACTGCATATGTTTCAGAGAAGGGCTAGTAGCTCTCTGCAGTGAACTCAATAACATGCCCCTCTATGGTAGTTTGTAACTAGAAATCTACCTCCCTCATCAGGTCACTATCCAAGATTTGGATCATCACGATATCTACAGGGACCCAATCACGACGTGCTGGTGTCGGTTCTTCTAGCTAGTTTTTCAATTTTAGTCTCATTAACCAGTTGTACAACCCTTTCGGGAATCTCCACCAGAAGATATCATACTGATTTCTTGCAGCCTCTAAGTAGAATATTTCTTCATTCACCTTAGTAGTAGATCGGTTTTGAAGGGTAGCTTGTTCTAACATGAAGCGATCCACCCAATTATTCCACCAATCCTATATTTCCTTCTTAAATATCCTTGATACCATATTCCAAACCGCTTCTTATGATTTCAGGTCCCAGCAACACAACCATTTGTTGGCACAAAAATGTCATTAGGGAAGAGACCCTGGGTTCAGGCACAAGGGGCCAAAAAGGATCCATTGTAGTCTAGGCCAACTTCAACATTTTCACCTTACCCAAGGGGTAAGGAGTCTCACCCAAGGTGTGTTGTGACCAGAACTAAGAAGGGTTGGAGAGATATCGAGGGAGATCGGGAAATCAACTATCAATAGCTTTGAGAGATCATTCATTGCAATGCCATAATGTTATGATTACTATATTCATCAAGTAAAATACCATTAATTAAAATTTTGAGAAGGTCTATAAACTAGAACAATAAACCTGACCATAACACCATCTAGACTATCTCACTCATTCACTAACATCAACGTAGGGAAGATTCATTACAGTATACATCAGGCACAAATCCTTTCATTAGAGACATAAAATAAAATAGACACACGATGCCTTAGACCTCTGCCTGAGTCTAGCTCTAGCCCTTCTACAACTACTCAAGTCCTTGGGACCATCTTCTTCTACACTCCTAACCCCTCCCGAATACCAACCCCATTCCCTTGTTGTCTTTTATCTTTTCTTCCATCGTCCCCACTGCCAGTTCCGTTCAGTTGTCATTTCCCTCAACTTCTTTGCACTCGATTGTTCCTGTTTTCTCTCAACACCTTGCTGTAACTGCCTATTTATTATATGTTCCTGCCCCCATACCCATATGTCATCTCTGCAACTCAACTGTTGCTCTTGCCACCTGTTATTTGCCTTGATTCTCTCAAAACTTCAAAATTTAAAATGAAGACCCCATGATCTAGGTGGATATTGGTGGCCACCCACCTATTCCACTTGAACCCCCAATGTTGTCTCTTTCAGTTTTTTGGTTTCCTTAATTGTAGCACAATTTACTATTTTTGGAATGTTTTTGGGTCCTAAACTTCTGGAGTCATTTTGAGGCCCTAAATAATGTTTTTAGGGAAAATGGAGAGACTGAAAATGTCCCAAACCACCATTCCAATTTGTTTTTTGTCTTCTCTTCAAGATATTCAAAACGAGGTATTATGATAGCCAAGTGGAGATCGTATGCCAAAGTTATGACCTCGGGAAGTTGATGTGCCAGTTTACCAAAACAAGGCCCACAGTTTTGGTGCTTCATCTCCTAGGGTTAAATTTTTGGATGTTTAGGGTTTTCCATTTTTTCTTAATAATAAATAAGCCTTTGAGCCTCATTGTAACACAATTCAGAGCCATATAATTGCCACATCTCTTCTTCGAGATAAGCTACCATCACTCGAGCTATCCTATTTCCATTTTGTTTGTAAGCATAGTTGAGTTTTGGGGTTAAGATAACCCAAGTTTTGGTACATTTTGTATAAATAATGTAAATTCTCTGGGATTTTTGGATGTAGAGCACGTAGATGACTAGGAGCGAAAAGGGTTTAGCCCCTTCTTTTATGTAAAGTTTGAGTCAATTTTGAGATCCACCCACGGTATGCTGACCATAGCATTGTATGAAAAAGGATATAAATAAGTGTGTCTTAGAAGAGTCTAAGGAAGGTTGATGGTAATAAGAGTATAATGGGTGAAAATTGATAGTGAGGAGAAGTGGGTAAGATAGAAGAAAGGCTCTGCACCTAAGCATCTGTAGCTAAGTGTGCGGACCACTGCAGTTGTGTGCACAGGGTAGTTTTGAGTCTATAACCTTGAATTGAAGATCAATAAGGAGAGTTTCTGAAGAATTCTTACGTATTTATGTTATTCCTGTTCATGCCATATGTTGTCGACAGATGATGTGTTTTATGAAATATTGATTGAATGTTGCATGATTATCTTGAATAAGTATTAATAATGTACGCAATGCCTATTTAAATACTTTTGCAAAGACTCCGAGGAAATCTGTTATGTTTAATAGTAACTTAAGTAGATCTACGCAAACATTAATATAGTGTTTTTCTATGATGCACTTAAGTGGATAAATTGACTGTTAAAGGTCCGCAAAGACTGATCGTAGACCTTCGTGAAGGCTAGAAGACTGTTTTAATAGAGTTGCAATAACGTTCCCTAGGAGTTTATCGATTTGCATGAAGGCAGTTCTGAGGCATTATAAGACATAACACTAGTCTTTGGATGAAGAAACTTCATTCTTGCATTCCCCCATACTGCCTCGGGTGAGACTGCAACCTACACAATGCAGGTTGTTACAAAAGGGCCAATATTGTAGGGTTTTATTGGTTGGAGTAGTTAACTTTGAACCTAGGTCAGGACCCCCTAAGCCAAAAAATGGTTCTGTTGCCAAGATCAAGATCTACTTGAAAGAGATGTGTGATGTCGCATCATTGGAATCCGACCAAGAAAGAAACTGAAAAGTGGTTGGATCAAAATATTCATGAGTTAGTGGTGCAAGAAAATAGGATTCCACGCCTATCAAAGGAAGAGTGGTTGAACAAGCATTTGTATACGGTGATACACGAGATCTTCTTCTGCACTTTTCCCATTGAACTGTATGAGCACTTGGCTAAATTAACACACAATCAAGGAAGGTGGAAGCTTGATAGTCCTATAGCGTGGACTCCAGAATTAGTGCGACAACTAGAAGCCTTTGAAAACAAGATTGCGTGCGTTGTTGATCATTGGCTTGATCGAATTATAGGAGGATTTGTTACAAAATTTGTTGTTGATACTTCGATCAGATATAGCGAAGTGAAGCAATGATTTTTCAAAGGATCGTGAGGTAAATATATAAGATCTTTGAATACTTGGATTAAAATTTTTTTATGTGAAAAACAAGTGATGCCATTACCTTAATGTTCGGAGCTACACGAAGTGGAAAACTCTTTAGAAACTACAAAGGATCAGGACCAGAGTATAGTCTATTGATTGGACCTCCTTTAAGTGACGACAAAGGGGTGGAATGGACTCTGTCATGAAGCATTGTTCAGCTAATCACTCATGGGATTCCTTGAGTAAATCATCCTTCCACTCTGCCACCACCTTGACCTCCACCGCATACATCTTTTTCCACACCTCCACATCACCACCACTAGTCAACATGGTGAGCATGATGAAGCTAACAATTTTGAAGGGCATAGGGAGTGAAGATACGGAGCAGTCTTGGTTTGTTGCGAATGATGTGTGGATAACACACGAATTACTGATGACAATATAAAGAAGTAACAGTTGGTTACCACTTTGTAGGATCATGCGCTACCTTGGTATATTAAGTATTGTTCTGATAATCCTCTTGGATCGCTAGTAGAGACTAGGGCGACTTTAAAAAAGGAGTTTAGTAAGCCTAAGTCTGGCTCATAGTTAGTAATTAGATTCAAAGAAATCATGATGAGGGTCGATGAAACACCTTGGTAATTTGATCAAATGTTGAAGTGTCAAATTCGAGAAGCTAACATGCTAACAAGGAGTTTAGTAAGCCTAAGTATAACTCACAGATAGTCAGCATCGAGAATGGTTTGTAGCTTTGCTTCTTCCCCACGTGAGAATTTATCTGTCACAATAGAAGATAGGAACACAAGCAAAAGCCTTGGAAATTTTGATGAGATTGCATGCATCACCTATTCAGGACGTGACCTTGGGACTATAGCAGATCCACTCTCAGTGACAAAACCTATACCTATAATTATAGAGTTTCAAGAAAGACAAGGATACTAAACCGAAAGTGCACACGAAAGTTTGGTGTTTGAAGTGCAAGGGCCAAGGGCGCAATAAATATCAATGCCCAGTGTAGGTTAATTATATTATAGGAGGGGGACCAATTCCCCTGAAGCCAAAAGCCCATTAGGGCCGAGCATGGGGACTGTGCTATGGTGCGCTATTTGTCACGTTATTAGGCAACATGTGACAAATAATTGTCATTTACTTCAAAAGTTTGTCCAAACAGCCCAACAGTTTTTCTATAACTTCTGTAAATCAATGGGCCATGATGAGTGCCACTGCCACAACTATGAGCTGATGATGGAAAGAAAACCTACATACTGGATGCAAGCAGAAACTCGGCCTCAAGAGCAAGGCATTGGAGGATCGTTTGAAGGTTGTTAGGGACGCGGATGGGTCCAAGGAGAAGGAGGGCTTAGTAGAGGTGATGGTCAGATCAATTGTTACAAGTGCGAATGGCTAGGGAACTACACGCGAGAATGCCAGAATAAAACATGCCCGTCATGTCAATATTGTAGCCATTTTGACCATACTATAGAAGAATGCCTAGTGATGATAGCTAAAATACAAGAGAAGAAAGTGCAGCGTTAGCATCCTACATAGAACTTACAGATGAAGAGAGCTGAGCCCTGTGAGGACGATCAAAGCATGAATATAGTGTTGAGGAGTGGAATAATGACTGGCGATGATAAAGGTGTTGGGTTGTGTTATATTATTTCCATGACTAACCTAAATAGTTAACCAGGGGGTTAGAGGGGGGGTGAACCTCACCCTTTGTTGCATCAATTGCGTAGTGGGGGGTGGGTAGCGCCCCTCTACAGGGTCTAGGGTAGCGCCTCGGGCAATTTTTTTTTGGACCCTATGTTAGGTTGGGCGGTCCTACCTATGGTTTTGTGCATGGTTTTTGCACATGGTTTTCAGTCCATGGTTTTGGATGTGATGGCTTTTGGTCCATGGCATTGGATGCTTTGACATGTATAAATATGTATTTTAATGTTGAAAGGAATATAACGAAAAATCAAGCTGGTAGTCTCGGTTTTGGGATCCAAGGGAGAATCTCTGTGTATATGTGTTTTATGTGTTATGCTCTTGCATTGTTTATTTTCTATGTTTTAGAATCCATATGCAGGTAATGTTTTTATGAGGTTAAAACCTACATTTGGTATCAGAGTTGTTTTGGCTTCAAGGGGACGCCCTTGTTGCTGAGGGGTTTCACTCGGGCCTGTGGTAGACCCTGTTGAGTGGGAGATCTGCGGGATTGATTATGGTGGTTAAAGAATATGGCGAGCAGTGGAAAGATAGAGATCGAGAAATTTAATGGTTAGAGTTTTGAGTTATGGAAGCTCAAGATGGAGGGTCTGTTGGTGGATAAAGATTAGTGGATCGTGGTAGATCCGGGTACTAAACCAACAGGAGTGTTTGATGAAGAATAGAAGAAGTTGGATCAGAAGTCAAAGAGAACAATATGATTGTGTCTCAGACTCAATATTGTTGAATGTATCAGGGGAAGCTACAGCTAAGGCTTTGTACCAATCTAAGTCTCTGGTGAATAAACTATTCCTATGGAAAAAGTTGTATAACCTAAGGATGAAAGATGGAGACTTGGTGACAGAGCATCTGAATGCATTTAATACTGTGGTAAGTTAATTATTCTGTTGATATTAAAATTTTAGATGAAGATAAGTGCATTAGTTTGTTGTGTTCTCCACCAGATTCGTGGGATAATCTGGTTATTGCAATAGGTAGCAATGCAACTGCCTTGTAGTTTGATGAAATAGTCTCATCCTTGTTGATGGAGGAGATGAGATAGAAAAATATGCCAAAATGGTGATGTCTTGTTTGTATGAGGACGGTCCTAGAATAGAAACAAAAATAAGTCATCGAGTGGGAGATCTAAATCTAGAGGGAGATCTAAATCTCCAAGAAAACCTATAAAGGTGGTGTGCTGGAAATGTGGAAGGGAAGGACACTACAAAAGGGACTGTAAATCTAAAGCTCCTGAAAAAGGAAAGGGATTTGATGATGCTCCTTCTGCATAGGCGAAAACCACCTCATGTTGGCATTATGATACATATGTTGTACTTGATGGCAACCCACTCATCTCAGATGATAAATTATAGTGCAGCGAAGTTCACGCACTCTCATGAAGATAAAAGTTTATTTCATGTAGAGAAAAGTTCACGCACTTTTATGCGGAGAAAATTTTATTTCATGTAAAAAGTTCACGCACTTTTATGCGGAGAAAAGTTTATTTCATGTAAAAAAAAAAAGTTCACGCACTTTTATGTGGAGAAAAAGTTTATTTCATGTGGAGAAAATTTCACACACTTTTATGTGGAGAAAAAGTTTATTTCATGTGGAGAAAATTTCACACAATTTTATGTGGAGAAAAAGTTTATTTCATGTGGAGAAAAGTTTAGGCACTTTCATGGTTGGTTCATGGTATTGGTTCGACACGTTTTTGATCCTATGGTTTTGGTCCATGGTATTGCATCCAAAAGTGTTGATCCCAAGTATTGGGTTCATGCTATTGTGTTATTATGGTTTTGGACCGTGGTATTGTGAAAGGCCTAAGACTATAAAAGGGGAAGGAGATCATTTGGCAA
>APFE030443898.1:63343-128039 GCA_000404065.3 Pinus taeda | reverse complement strand
TTCTTTCTCGAGCTGATCTTCTCACAGCCGGAGTTTGTGGCTCTTCATCTTCTGATTCCCTCCTGCTACAGAGTCTGATTCTTCCTCCTTTAGTTCAAACTCTATCTTCACAGGTTCCTTTGGTTGGACTTCATGTTTAATAACATCTTTCACCTCTCTGAACACCACATCTCGACTGTACACACCTTCCTTGTTACTGGGTTCCAAAGCTTATAACCCTTTAAACCAACCTTATACCCAATAAAGATGCACTTTTCATATTTACTATCCAACTTGGTTCATTTCTCCTTTGGAACATGTACATATGCATCACATCCAAATACCCTCAGATGTGAAAGAGAGGGTTTCTTACCAGTCCATACTTCTGTGGAGTCTTATCCTCCAACGCTGATGAAGGTGACCTGTTGACCAAGTAACATGCAGTATCCACCGCCTCTGCCCAGAATTCCTGTCCTAACCCGGCACCACTGAGCATGCTTCTTGCCCTTTCCATCAGCGTCTTGTTCATTCTTTCTGCGACCCCATTTTGCTGAGGTGTATATGGAGTAGTCTTCTGCCGTGCTATACCACACTTCTTACAGAATTCTTCAAATTCCTTGCTGCAAAATTCTCCACCATTATCTGTCCTCAAAACCTTTATCTTCTTCTCTGTCTGATTTTCCACCAGAGCCTTAAATTCTTTAAACCTATTAAAGACTTCAAATTTCTTCTTAAGGAAATATATCCATGTATTCCTTGAGAAGTCATCTATAAATGATACTTAGTACATAGACTTACCCAGTGATGTAACTTTCACAGGTCCAAACACATCATTGTGCACAAGCTCTAATATTTGTTTCATCCTCTTACCACCAGAGGGGAAACTCACCCGATTTTGCTTCCCATATACACAATTTTCACAGAAATCAAAATCTAGAGAGCTATTACTCATACCTTCTACCATACCTTTACCATGAAGTATTTGAAGGCCCTTCTCTCCAATATGTCCAAGCCTTTGATGCCACAACATGGTCTTCTCTCCAGAGACCACTAGATTTTCTGCTCCATTTTCAGGAACCATAGAACTATTGCACCCTCAACAACAGTGCTACCTTGCAGCTTGTACAGAGTTCCAATCCGAACTCCCCACATCAATACCAGTGCTCCTCGAACCATCTTGTAGGTATCCTTCTCGACACTGTCTTTACACCTACATCATCCAACTTGCTTACAGAAATCAGATTTCTTGCCAACGCAGGAATATGCAGAACACTCAGAAGGGTTCTAACCCTTCCACCTTGCAACTTCAACTTTACTTTTCCACGACCAATGATTCTAGCCTTCCTATCATCTCCTAAGAAGACATCACCACCATCATATTTCTCATACTCGCAGAACCACTCTCTATGGGGAGTGAAGTGAAAGGATGCACCTGAGTCAATCAACCATGCCTCATGATCTACATGTGTACTTGAGAAGCCAAGTACACATCCCCACCTTCATCTGAGGTGGTTTTCGCCTCTGCAGAAGGAGCATCATCAAAACCCTTTCCTTTATCAGGAACTTTAGATTTACACTCCCTTTTGAAGTGCCCTTCCTTTCCGCATTTCTAGCACACCACCTTTATAGGTTTTCCTGGAGATTTAGATCTCCCTCTAAATTTAGATCTCCCACTCGATGACTTATTTTTGTTTCTATTCTAGGACCGTCCTTGTACAGACAAGACATCACCATTCTAGTTGTCCATCTTTTTCCATCTCATCTCCTCTGTCAGCAAGGCTAAGACTATTTCATCAAACTGCAAAGCAGTTGCATTGCTACCTATTGCAATAACCAAACTATCCCATGAATCTGGTAGAGAACACAACAAACTGATGCACTTATCTTCATCTGAAATTTTAATATCAGTAGATGATAATTGACTTACCATAGTATTAAATGCATTTATATGCTCTGTCACCGAGTCTCCATCTTTCATCCTCAGGTTATACAGCTTTTTCCGTAGGAATAGTTTTTTCACTAGAGACTTAGATTGGTACAAAGTCCCTAACTTGTCCCACAAAGCCTTCGACGTAGCTTCCCCTGATACATTCAACAATACTAAATCTGAGACACACAATCGTATTGTGCTCTTTGCCTTCCAATCCAATTTCTTCCATTCTTCATCGGTCACTCCCGTTGGTTTAGTACCCAGATCAACCACGATCCACTGATCTTTATCCACCAATAGATCCTCCATCTTGAGTTTCCACAACTCAAAACTCTGATCATTGAACTTCTCAATCTCTATCTTTCTGCTACTCGCCATCTTCTTTCACCACTAGAATCGATCTCACAGATCTCCCACTGAACAGGGTCTACAACAGGCCCGAGCGAAACCCCTCGACAAAAAAGGCGTCCCCTTGAAGCCAAAACAACTCTGATACCAGATGTAGGATTTAACCATGTACAAAAATTACCTGCATACGAATTCTAAATCACAGGAAAAATAAAAATGCCAGAGCATAACACATAAAACACATATACACAAAGATTTCCCATTGGATCCCAAAACTAGGACTACCAGCTTGATTTTTCATTATGTTCCTTTCAATGTTACAATACATATTTATACATGGCGAAGCATCCAATACCATGGACCGAAAACCATCGCGTCCAAAACCATGGATCGAAAACCATAGGTAGGTTCGCCAACTACGTCAGTTAGTCATGGAAAGAATATAACACAACCCAACAGTGGGGACCCCCCCAGGTATATGAATATGGGGGTTTGAACTATATAATGGAGGCCGACCATATTGTTGGTAGATGGGAACCATGCCCATAGTGCCACATTGAGCATTATAGGGAGCATTGTATGTGACACTTGTTGAAGGTATGCAGTTTGACACGAAAGGAGTGGAACCTAGCATCGGCTGGGTCCCGCTTGTAGAGGGTGTCATGTGAGCGGTTGTACCTGGGACAAATGGGATAGCAGAGTTCACCATCGATAGTTTTGTGAGGACTATCGACTGGAGAAGTGGTGGAGGACTGAAAGCTTCCACAAAGTTCCACGACCCGTTATTCGTCGATGGGATAGATGGAAATGTTCCAACTACTGAAGTAGGAACTACAGGTACCATAGGAGCTAAGACAGATTCCAATGGATTCATGAGCGGAGGGTTAAAGGTAGGAAGGAATCATTCGGTAAAGAAATCCTCCAGCAAACTTGAATCATCGGTTGTCTAAAACGATTCTGTGTGATATCTAGGAGACTGATCCCCTCAAGATGGGGAATGTGGTTTAGTGGAACTCGACGGATCTTCTACAATGAGTGGAGGAAGTCCTTGCAATCGTTTATATTGATGATGAGGGCCAGATGTAGCCACAATGACCACTAATTTTTATCAATAAATTTTATCATGATATTCGTTAAAGTCTCAAATGATAGCACTCAGGTACCTAAAAATATAAAAAATACACTAAATGAGTCAATCAGCAAACAGAGGGAAATTGTCTTATCTGATAAGCACCGATCACTAGAGATGAAACCCAATATCTCAATGAATAATAGAGAATGATGGCCAAAATGTATGGTTACGATTACTCTAGAGCTTCACCCAAACCTTAGATTGAGGGGCCAAGTACTCTCGTGAAGACGAGCACCCTCCCAAAAACTGAAGACATAGTAGATCTGTCGGTGTTAGGTACCAGGACAACTCGTCCCAGTCGCCATGTGTAAGTCCCTAAAATTTTGGCCACTAAAGATACCTCAGATCATAGACACCACTAGGGGGACATAGTCGTAGACAGCATGCTGTGTGGGTAGGATACCTCAGTCCCCGACTCAGTTCCGACATCCCCGAAGGGATCCCCAATATACAGAATACCCAAAGGATTTGTAGGAGAAGGTGGGCTACCTTCACTTACAGTCCAATGTTGTCTCGTATTTTGCTTCACTTTTACTGGAGTGATCCTGGTAGTATGAGTGCAGACAGGATTTTCTCTCTTTTAATGACACTAGTTTGGTTTTCAACCTTGGGCAGTTTACTCACACTGCTTAGCCCAATATCCTAGCCTGCACTAATGTTTGTTTGCTCAATAAAGAATTGCTGATTGATTTTAGGTAAACTTTATGTGTACTTGATTATTGTCTTCGGTAGGGGAGTTGATGTATGAAATGTGATGAGACTCTGATTCAATAAATCATGCACAAAAAAAATGGTTTGAAAAAATTTCAATTCGATGAAAACAAGCATTATTCTACATATTCATATTTTTTCCATGCATCTTTTAGTCATTTAACACCTACATAACCAAAATACTTTTTTTCGACATTTCGTAACAACTACTTGAAACCAAAATAAAGCAACTTTATAACTAGTTTAAACAAAAGGATGAATTGAAATTGTGAGTCTTTCTTTTAGAAAAAATGCTTTTGAGAAAGAAAAACAAAACATTTTTTTCTAAAAATAAATTTCTAAGACACCTATTTTGCTGACAAAATGCAGTTACAGATATTATTTCAATCCACGAGAAAGTTTCCTATCCCTTTTGGCTTCTAGACATAGCTAAAAATCAAACTTTTGGGAGACTAATGCTCAGTAACAGTGGTTACAGAGAGTTAATGGGTCCACTAATGCTCCCTGTGAATAGGCACAGTGCTTTATAAAGCTTTTTGTAGACTGCTAACTTGCGTTAGTGTGGGAAATCAGTCAAAAAGAGGGATTTCAAGATTAGATTTAGAGATGAATGTTTGTAAGCAAGATGAAGCAAGATCCTTGGTGGGTCATAAAGGTATTGCAAAAGTATAGGGAGCTCTTAGAAGGAGGAGAGAACCAAAAAGAGTCTAGGTAAACAGGGAGCTAGATGTATAGTCCCCAAATAAGACGCCAATTCTGCTATGGAGTAAAATGAATGGTCTATGGAGAATGAAAATACCCTCAAAGGTCTTCCCGGGACCTTCGACAGACTGTAACATTATCTGCAGATGTTACGAAGTTATACACATGTTCATAAAGAATTACCAGCTATCAAAGTATGGAAAGGGGATTAACTTAAGTATCTTTCTAGATTTGTTTGGAGATCATGATGCAGCCAAGTGGAACTCCCTCAAAGCAGGCTCCAAATCAAGTCCTGCACAAAGACAAGTGGAATCATAGTATACAACTTTGAACACTAATATACGAATACATAAAGAACATATAATTGCATAAAACTAAGCTACTCATACAAACAAGTATCAAATAAACAACTTAATGAACTATAGTATCGACACCATAGAGTAGGCAGCACAACTACAGTTCTATATTAATAATGGAAGAGTGATTACAACCATCTGTTGCATCAGTCTTCCTTCACCCCTTCAGCTTCTCTCTCTCTCTCCCTTCTTGCCAACTTCTTTAGATATGAGATAGTTCTCAACAGTTAAGTAGGCTATCCTTTCAAATGCTCTGACCCCTTTCATAGTGACCCTCACTTTTCTTATGTAGCAATTGAGTTAGTGTTTCCAAGTTCCTCATAGAGTTCACTAGGGCAAAAGTAATGAACTGGCCTTGCTTTTCAGCTCTTTTCCATTTGCCGCCTTCGCTCAGATTAGAATTTCTCCAAATAGGTCGATTTTGGATGTTTCCTTGCTTTTCTTGACTAATTTTAGGAACAAATATCTAGATATTTGTGATTCAATTCATTCCTTTGACCCTTGGAACTGCATCTAGTTTCACTAACATTATCCCTTCCCTAACAACTTGAGTTAGTAGGGTCACTAACAAGCCCTTAGGCTTGGTAACAAGCTTTATAAAGCAGATTTTTAGTGTGCAACTAGCATTAGTTTTGAATCAAGGCTTGTAATTATGGTTTTTTCTTCAGTCATCATGTCTTTCCCCTCTAAGTTGATGAGGAGGTCAATTTCTTGTATAACAATACCTTTGAATAAGGAAGATAATCAAGCTCCACACCCAACAATATCCCACTTGGAGATTGATTATAGTAACTCCATCGCTACTCCATTTGCTGGACAATGACTTCACTTTGGACTTGGTTGTTTACCATCTTCATGATCATACTTGAAGACCAATTGAAACTAAGCAGAATCTCAGTTTCTTCCTGATTACAACTTTTGTTAACATATCTGTAGGATTCTAGCTAGTGTGTATCTTTTCCAGCTTCAGCTGTCCATATTCCAACACTGACCATATGAAATGGTACTTGAGTTGTATATGTTTAGTCTTGGAATGGAATGAAAAGTTCCTTGCAAGATGTATGGCACTTTGGCTATCACTATATAACCTGCCGAACTCCTACTTCTTACCCAGTTCATCCAGAAATCTTTGTAACCAAATCATTTCTTTACTAGCCTCTGTAGCAACAACATACTCTTCTTCCATTATTATGAGTGCAACAACACTTTGTAGTTTTGAAACCAAACTGACAGATGTTCCACCTACAGTAAACACATACCTTGTTGTGCTCCTCTTGTTATCTCTATCACCTACCATATCTACATCAACATATCGCTATAGAGCAATATTTGAACCACCAAAGCATAATGCTTGATTTGTGGTGCCTCTCAAATACCTGAGAATCCACTTCACTGCCATCTAATGTTTTTTTCCTGGATTTTTCATGTACTTGCTTACAAATCCCACCGCATGTACAATATTAAGCCTTGTGCAGACCATTTCATACATTAAGATTCCAACTGTTGATGCATATGGAACTTCAGACATATAAGCCATTTCTTCCTGAGTCTTGGGACACACCTACTTACTTAGTTTGAAATGGTGAGCCAAAGTTATACTAATTGGTTCTGGATTCTACATATTAAATCTTTTTAACACCTTTTGTATGTACTCACTCTGAGACAATGTTAATTTTTTATTCTTCCAGTCTCTAGTTATTCTCATACCAAGGATTTGTTTTGCAACACCCAAATCCTTCATTGCAAATGAGTTTGCCAATTTTATTTTGAGCACATTTATTTCTTGCATGTACAACAAGCATGTCATCTACATACAATAACAACATAATATAGCTTCCATCATTTTTCCTTTTGAGATAAACATAATGATCAGAGTGACATCTAGTATAACCTTGTTCAAACATAAACCTGTCAAATTTTAGATACCACTACCTTGGAGCTTGTTTTAATCCATATCGCCTCTTCTTCAACCTATACACTAGTTTCTCCTTCCCTTTTACCTCATATCCTTGTGGCTTCTGCATATATATCTCTTCCTCCAAATCCCCATGGAGAAAGGTTGTCTTTACAACTAACTACTCAAGATGAAAATCTTCAGCTGCTAATAGACTTAAAATAGTTCTGATTGAAGTCATTTTAATAATAGGGGAAATTATCTCATCAATTTCTATACCCTTATTTTGTGCAAACGCCTTCACGACATGTCTAGCTTTATATTGTTTTCTACCTCCATCTTCCTCCTTCAACCTGTAAACGCATTTATTCCGCAATGTTGTTTTACCTGTAGGAAACATAACTAAGTCCCAAGTCTAGTTATGTGCTAAGGAGTCCATCTCTTCTTTCAGTCAATAATACATAATATAATGAAAGAGAGTATTGTTCAAGGGGTCTATTTATCCTGGTAGATCTTATAACATGACTTTTAGGCATTTGAGGGTGCTTGTTATTGTGGTTGTTGTTCATTATGATTTTCAAGCATCTTCACATTTTCTATGATCTCATCAAGCACCGTGTATTCTCTGTTTTCTTTTTGCAGTTTTTTTCCTGCATATGATCCTTATACAAAACCTTTTCATTGAATATGACATCTCTGCTCCCAATGATTTTGTGTTTTTCATAATCATAAAAGTGATAACCAAAATCATTAACACCATATCCAATAAAGGTACATTTCTTTGATTTTTCTCAAGATTTGTTCTATTTTCTCTATTAATGTGGATAAAGGCTTCACAACCAAAAGTATTTAAAAATGAATAGTTTGCCTTTTTATCTGTCCATGCCTCGTCTAGAATACCACCATCCAAAGAACTTGAAGGCCCTTTGTTTATTAGATAAATAGTAGTATCTACAGCATCTACCCAAAATTGTAAGGGCAATTCTGCATGCAATCTCATGCACCTTTGCACGCTCCATGATTGTCATGTTCATCCTTTCTGACACACCATTTTCTTGTGGTGTTCCTGGAATTGTCTTCTCTCTACGAATTCCATTTTCTAAATACTAAATATCAAACTCTTTCTGAAAATAATCATCTCCATTGTCTGATCTAAGACACTTCAACATTTTTCTTGTCTCATTTTTAGCCTAAGATTTCCATTTCTTGAAAGTACAAAATACATCAAATTTATTTTGAATATAATAAGTCTAGGATTTTATGGTTGCATCATCAATAAAAGTAAAATATTAATGAGAGCCAGTAAGAGATGATACCTGAGCAAGTCTCCATGCATCTGTATGCACAAGCTCTAATTTTTTGCTCTTCTTTTCTTTCCCAACTCTGAGGAATATGACTCTCTTTTGTTTTCCATAAACACAATTCTCACATAATTTTAAATGAACATGCTTCAAACATGGCAACAAATTTCTTGAGTGAAGAATATGCATCACCTTCTCACTCATGTGCCCAAGCCTATGATTCCACAATGTTATATCTACTCCTATAGAGGTTAAAGAATTAACAAAATTAGAAATAACATTGCATAAATACAATGCACCAACCTTTTCTCCTTTTTCTATTACCAGGGCTCCTTTAATGACCTTCCAGGTTTTATCTATAAAAGTTGTTACACAACCTTCATCTCTTAGCCGCCCTGTTGAAATTAGATTTTTTTTCAGATCTGGAACATGCCTTACCTCCTTTAGCAACCATTGATTTCCATTATGCTATTTTATGAAAACTGTACCCATTCCAATGATTTAATAGGGTTTATCATCACCCAATCGAACCTGTCCAAAATCTCCTTGAACATAATCATGAAAACGTTTCCTATCAGGTTTGGCATGGAATGAGGCCCCTGAATCTACCACCCAAGCATCAATAATATTTTCTAATGAAAAAATCAAAGCATCTTGCAACGCATCACCTGTCACATTCGCTTTATGATTGTTTTCTTGTTGTGCATCTCCCTCTTTTCCCTTTTGGGACTTGAAGTCTTTCTTCAAGTGTCCTTTCTTCCCTCATTTCTAGCACACTATCCCCAATCTATACTTGGATCTACCTTTCCTTGACATATGGGGATATCCCAGGCTCTTTCCTCTTTCCATTTTTCTTCCCCTATTATCTATAGTCAAAGCATTACCTAATGTCTCACCAGAGCTTTTCCATCACATTTCCTTGCTAAGGATTGCATTGACAACATCATCAAACTTTAAAGTACTAGTTCCAGAGATAGAGTTACTAATGGCCATAACTACACCATTCCAACTTTTTGGCAATGAACACAGAAATAACAAACCCCTAACTTCATCATCAAAAGTTACCCCTACAGAAATTAACTGATTGGTAACATTATTAAATTCATTTAAATCATTAGCAACAGATCCACCTTCTGACATCTTCATATTAAATAAACGCTTCATAAGAAATACGTTATTTGAGGCTGAGGGTTTTTCATATTATTTGGCCAATGCTGACATTAAATCCTTCGTTTTCATTTCCTTTGAAATATTAAAGGCTACCGATGTTGCTAGGCACAACCATATTTTTCCAAGTGCCTTTTTGTCAAGAATATCCCATTCTATGTTTGTCATACTTGTCAGCTTCTCTGCCTTTCCACTCAATGGTAGGTACAAATCTTTCTGATACATACAATCTTCCATCTTCATCTTCCATAGTTGGTAGTTTTGGCTATTAAAATTTTCGACCCTAAACCTACCATCTTCTGTCATTCCTCCTACTCGAACTAGGAACCTTTCTCTCCTATGAGTTTATCAGCCAAATAGACCTTCCGCTCTGATACAAGTTGTTAGAAAATTATATATTACAAAGCAATGGAACACATAAAATGTATTGCAAAAATATAAACACATAAAACAAGAGAGACATAGATATATGTGGTTCAACCAATTTGGGCTACGTCCATGGAGAAACAACCAATCCTTCCTTTTATATTATCCAGCAAAATGAAGAGATACAACCTACAATAGATCTATTGTAATTCCATCTTCGCTCTCAATCTCCTCTCTCTTCCTCGCTTATAATACAGATCTACATAGACAAAATACAATTCCCTCATATATAGTAAGGGGTTTCCTTATAGGGAAGAAAACCCTAAATTAAACATAACTTATACCATCAGATCTCCTCCTAATGAATGACCCATATTGACTATGAAATTGCAACATTTTACAAAGAAATTTTACATCTATTTTTAGCTTTGGGGGCATAGCCCTCGATCCCCCGCCAGGGGAGGCTCCAAATAATGGTCATTGCCTCCCCTGGCAGTGTACATTTTAAGGGTGATATTGCCACCACATTATGAAATGAGGTTCAATATGGCGATACCTCTTAATAAGGAATATAATCAGGCTCCACACCCAACAAATGATAAATATTTTTCTCCTGGATAATGACACCAATATGTTATCACTCAGAATTTAGTTGGTTGTGTAAAGTAAAATCTAGTGTAACATCAAACTAGGCTTTTAGATTAGGAGTTCACCCTTCTAGTATAGAGAGGGATCTCTCTTTGACTCAATTATTCAATGTCACCATAGAAAAGGTTCATTTATGCAATTAGTGGCGAAATCTAAAATAATAGCTCTAGCAAGTTTGGTTGGAAAACAAGGAAAGGAACCATTGGGCACAAAGTCACATGTTGATTTCAATCAAGATTTCAAGATATGGTGGGAAAAGCAAACATAACTTAGAGGAAATACGGATAACATTTATTTAGACCTTTGATTGTCAAGAAGGTAGGTGGGAAAAGCAAACATAACTCAGAGGAAATATGGATAACATTTATTTAGACCTTTGATTGTCAAGAAGGTAGGTACAAAAAGAAAACAAACCATAACAGTAAAGCCTCGAGATGAATTTTGTGTAACTTTAGAAGAAATATTGATAATATTTGTAGATGATAAATAAAATATCATCTCAATAAAGATTGATTTTTCAACTTATATAACTCTTATTCAAACATGAATACTTAAATATTCATGGAATTTAAACTTCACTGAGAGACACACTGATAAGCATCACACAAGAATCTCTCGTATGTGGGCTTCAAATACTTCTTTCTTGAAAAGCAAAGTTAATCTAAAAAAGGGTCAAAACACACAATATAAGTTTTTTTCTCAAAAAACCAACCCTCAATCCTTCTTTTACGTATGTTTTAAGGGAAAGTAATATAATCTTCATATCAAGAATTTCTGGAAGGATTCTACTTACAAAATACAAAAATATACATATCTAAAATTTAAGATAAATCTAATTAGATAACTAAACAAAATACTATTTTCTCATTCCTATCTTTGAACCTAGACAAATATTTGAAAAATTACTAAAAGAGTCCATCTAAAAATGCTTTAGATATTCAAAACAACCAACTGATACTTTGGAGAAAAATCTCGAACAAAATATAGAACAATCCCATGTTTATAGCCCCACAAATCAAGGCTAGGATGAGTCATATTTGATATGGATTGACCGATATGTTTTGTCTTGATTTCATCATGTCCTCTCAAGATTGTCTTATTGTAACCAAAGTAGTTTCCAAAAGTATACTGCTAAAATGTTGACTTGAAGGCACTACCAAAACTTTTGGATGAAACACTTTCAAAAAGAGTTCTCACAAAATCAATTTTTATGCATTGTCATTTCATTTGGAAATGCTACTTTGCATCATTACTTCAACACCTATGTTGCCTCTAAAAAAAGTCTATGTCATTGGGCTCATCTCGTTTTGTATTCTTACTTCTTTTAGCCCTAGAAAATTTAGCTTCTACTATTACTTTCTTAATAATACTCAGTTTCCTACCCCCGTGTTGCCTCTATACCCTGCATTGCCTCTATACCCTTTTCTTCTTATAAATGTATTTTGTTGCACCCTCTTTTGTGTTAATGACTAGGTCCTTAAAAGGCTTATCCTCATCTATATTGATGACCTCCTTCAAAGTAGGGTCTAGTTACAATTTCACACTTAACATTAATTTTTTAGTTGCTATTGTATGGGATTTCCTAGATCCAAACACATCTGCATGTATTCCTTTCTTCCCCTTTGTTCTTTGTGAAGAATTATGTGATTTCACCTCACCTTTCAGGTTCTCTATCTGTCTAGTTTCCATGGCACCATTCCCTCTCATTTTTCTATTCAGAAGAAGAGGACACTCTAACTGAAAGCTTTATCATACTAGCTAGTGCATTGGGTGCTTTACATAAAGTGCCATAATGGCATCTTTCTTAGGTGCCTAGGGGCATAAGATTTAGAAAATGTTTAGCGTGATCTCCATGATGTACCAGTCAAGGGACACTTCACAGCTAACACCACAACCCACAAGGTTATGCGGGTAGGATTCTACTAGTCTACATTATTCAAGGATGCACATGATTATACCTATAGGTGTCTGGTTTGTCAGAGGTATGCTGATAGAAACTGAAGGTCAGTAGCCCCACTATAGCCTATTATAGTGGAAGAACCATTCCAACAGTGGGGCTTGGATATCATTGGGGATATTTTCCCACATTCATCAAAGAAACATCATTATATTTTGACTGCTACATATTACTTCATGTGGTGAACATAGGCAGTTTTGCTAAAACAAGTGAACGATCAGAAAGTCATCATCTACCTACAATAGAACATCATTGCCAAGTTTCATGTTCTTACATCACTTATTTTTGACAATGCAACACACTTTTCTTCATTAAAGTTTTATGACTTTGCATTGGAAAATGGTATTGGTTTGAAGCATTATGCTAATTGCTACCCACGGGGAAATGGTCTTACCAAATCTACAAACAAGAACCTCCTTAACATCATCAAAAAGACCAGTTACTATGAGTAGTGAAACTCGCACTCCACTCTCGTGAATGCTTTATGTGTTGACCAAGTCACACCTAAGCCTTCTTTGAATACTTCCCCTTACTTCCTAGTATATGGAAAGGAAGCCATCCTCCTACGGAATTTTTTTTTCCTTCTTTCAAGTTGTTTCAAGAATCCCTAGGCAAGCCATGTCTTTTAGTTCAGCATAGGATGGACACATTGCACAAGTTACAGGAGGAAATGATGAAAGCAAAAGAAAAGAATTCACTCCACTAGAACCGTATTAAGAGATGGTTCGATAGAAATTCTACAGGGAGTACTAGCTTCAATGTGGGTGACTTAGTCTTAAAGTGGGACAAAGCCCATGAGGAAAAATGCCAGCACACAAAGTTTCAATCCTAGTGGATTAGTCGTTATACAGTGCACAAGAAGCTTGTCCAACACACATATCGTCTTCAATCACTTGATGGGAAAATTGACTCTCTCCTTGTCAATGTCCAAGACTTAAAATGTTATTTTCAATGAGATTCGGGGTTGTGCCCCATGCTATTTACATAGTCTTTTGTTTGTTTGTTGTTTTGTTTTCTTTGTTTTATTTTGTTTTTTTTATGTGAATAAATGTTGTGCCTCACTGTGTTCTAGCTTCTAAATGTATATGTGGTTGAAGTTCAAAGAGTCTTCTGACACTGCGGTCCTTGACTATTCCTATGTCTGTCTTTTTTTGTTTAGTTGTAACTCTTGGCCGATGAAGTCTTGATGGAAAATATGATCTGTCTGCAAGGAGAGATTTGGTCAAACCATGAACTTGTGTCCGGTCTAGGAAACCTTATGCCTATACTCAGTTTTATGCTTTGGCATTTTCAATCTTATGCAACTAGTAGAAACAGAGAAGGGGAAAATATAAAAGACCAAACCTAAATTAGAGGTATTATATGCTTCTCTTAAGGAACAACCTCTCCTACTCCCAATAAATTAGGATCCCTCTTCAACCCCAAAAATAAATAAGTGCCTAAGCATAGTTCTCTTTAAAAAATAAGAAAGGTGAAAGAAGAGAAATACTTCCTGTGTAGAGATGTGAAGTAGGAAACACCACTGGGGTACAATCCAGGTTCATTGGCAGTGGATAAATTCTTGTGTTCCTATGTGACTCCGTTGGGGTACTTTCAAGTCCTGCTGGCAATGGAGCAACACTAGAGATGAAAAACTGTACTCTGAAAATCTTAAGCTCACGAACTAAACTACCCTTCCCAAGTCAAAACATTGTTATCTTGTTGAATCTTGTGTTGTGTTCAACTGAGAAGGTACAAGGCGAACCATGTCTATCCATGGGGTAAGTGGGGAAACCAAAGTAGTTAGCACAGTGAATCAATACTCCCCAAAGGACCGAGGCCCTGCACTAAAAATGAACCAAAACAAAGAAGTTGGTATTCAACCAGTGTGTCGCCAAGTGTTGTAGCAACTACAATACCCTTCAAAATTTTGTCTTGCACTCAAATTTTGGAGCCTTCCTTGGTTTTCCCTTTATGGTTACAAACACTTAAGCTCATTCGATGGGCTCCCTTAGAGTCTTTTCATCCCTTTTGGCATCTTGATTGCTTTATCATGCTTGCGGTCTTATTATGGTGATTTCAAAGGTTTGTCTCTGTGTGTTTGAGTTGTCCTAGCTATGTGAACATCAGTCATACTCATACACAAATTTGTACGAACTGTCACACAAGTGTCATCACGATCATCCTAAGGTCTATCTTAAGTGTCACACTTATCGCTTTAGGGTCTAGAGAGTCTCATAGAGGATGATTCTTTGTCTTGTTGTTTCGGTGGTCTATGTTGTCATGTCCTTGAAGTATGCTAAGTGTGTGATCATAATGTCAATTTTCTTACAATTTCACTTTCCTCCCACACTTAGCCATTTTTTTAAAATCCTTCCAACCAAGCAACCCCTATTCATTGAACCCCGATTGAGCTACACTATGCAATCTCAGCCCTCAGTGATGTTTCCTAGAACTATGTAGTGCACAAAGACTATCCTCTAGGGTAGTTGCACAATGCAATGCGAGAGGTGAGAAGCATGCGTTCCTTCCCAGAAGCTACCATGAGCCAGACCTAAACTACACATTTCTTAGGATCAGTCATCAAGCGTCCTCCCTACCTACTAGAACCCTACAATGCATGGAGACCTATGCCTAATTTTCCTTCCAGAACTGTGGAGAGGTGTCCCCCTGGTGTCCTACCTCAGTTTTATAGACATTTTTGGGCACTGCAACCCCAATCCTCAATGTCCATAAACTAAGGGCTCCTAAGTCCCTAAAAGTGTTGCTTCACTCCCTAAAGGAACAAGGTCAGTTGATTACATCATCTCCCAGTAGTTCTCCACAAAAAACTTCTTAGAACTGGTCAAAACTGGACCATACAGAATGACCAGTGCAGAGGGTGCGATGCATGTCACCTACTCAGTGTAAAGGGTGCGATGGCCGAGAATGGACAAATGGAAAAGATAGTTTGCGAGGTGGAGGATCATAGAATCTTCCAGAAACTTCTCCTCTGACACTTGCCTCTCTAAATTCACCCAAGGATGAGTAAGAGATCATCAATCTCCAAGTGGAATCAAGAACTATCAGAGAGAGGAAACTAATCAAAAACCCAGAAGCTAACTCACCCCCCTACAATCATCTATATATGGATCCCTCATCACAGAGATCCATAGGCTAGAATCTTGTATCTTGTAGAGAAGTGTTGTTGGTTTCCTAGTGTAACATCACAGTGTTGGGTGATCTAAGCTTTACATGAGGTGAAGAATGGCTCTCTTACTGGAGGATGATGCTGTGTCAGAACAATTGGTTGTAATCCTCTTTGCTATTCTTGATATTAATAAAGCTATTCAAGTTTTCCTCCACATTCTTGTATGATTGGTTGTATATGCATTTGTGTGGTCAATACATATCTGGTTATGTATTATTTATGGCTGTAGATCTCTGTTCTTCGATAGTATTATGTTGATTTGATTCCATAGGTGCTCTTTGAAGCTGGGTAGACAAAGAAGAAGCGGCGAAGATCTTATCAGAAAGGAGAGGAACCAGGCAAGGAACCAAGCGCAAGACTAAGGTTGGTGTCCTTTGTTCCCCTCTTATCTATTTGTCATAAAGGAAAGCGAAAGTAGTTTTAACTTGTTTGTTTCTAAGATAGCTACCAATCTTAGTGGGAATAGCAGCTCCAAGTGGACACTATTCTCGGTAACAAAATGGCGTCTCCACTAGGGAGCGAATAGATTATTTGCTAGTCTATATTTGTTTGTTTTATAAACTTACATATGGAGCCTGAAGTCAAGCTAGCTAGCCTTTGAACTACATTTGCTATGCAACTACAAAGTAGATCAATGTTGCTTCAGTCTATCTTTGGGTTTTGTTTATAAATTGAACAATCGATCTGCAAACACTCTAATTTCCCTAGTGGTGGCTCTAGTACTCCTTAGATTAATCCTTGTTATTTATATTTACTGAACATCACTTGCTTGGCCTAAATCCCTGAACTGAACTGCAAATTGTGACCAAAGACCAGGTAAAAGTCTCACACTCGTACCATCGTACCCTCTCTTCAAGGTAGTCTGTATGCATTGCACCTCTCGTGTGCAGTAGGTGAGATGCATACTGGATTCCCTATGTAATAGGTGCGATGGTCAGAGAAGGTTAATTTTTCCTTCAGACTTTGGTTTTTCTCCACTCTTTTCAGATCTATTCAGGAGTTTTGTTGTCTACGGTCATTATATCTCTATGGAAACCCCCTTCCTTTTCATCATTCTGCCTCCATTGTGCAAAGAACTATAAATGCTTTTATGTATTGTGCACCATTTTCAGTTCTCTTTTACAAATAAGTAGCGTAATTGAGCTGTCATTTCTTAATCTGAAAGTGTCGCAAGTGTCGTTTTCAGTCATAGAATAGAATCCCATTATTCTTGATAGTTGATTATACTGCTACTCTTGTATGTGATTTGAATTAGTATTTTTTCAAGTGTCGAAAACAATTTTCAATTCAAAATTGCAAAAGTGTCATCGTTATCTTCGCTTCGTTTTGAAAAGAAATTTGTTAGTATTGTCGCTTTGGAAAGATAATTCTGATTTGCACTTAGCATTCTTCTTGTCATTCACACATTAAGAAGGCTGAAAACAAATACATGCATGTGCATTTGCATTTAGACTGCTTGTTGGTTTGATTTAGGACAGTGCATTTAGTGTGTGCTCTGTGCTCTTTGTTGAAAGACCCTCAGTTCTCTTTCGTTAGTAGCTAGGATTTTCATTGCAAAAGAAGATTAAACGTTTGTTTATCATCTTAGACTGCATTTTAGGAATTGTATATATACATCACACGGTGAACCTGAAAGGAAAATTTCTTAAACAAGGTCAACTATAAAATAAATTTAATGACCCTAAAAACGCTTTGGAACCTAACACACAAAATCTAGAAGTCTAGGCTAGAGACATATTCCAGCGTCGCTAAACCTGGTAACTGTCGCTTTCATTGTTGGTTGGGTGATTCCTCCTCTTTGAGATGACAAGTGCCAGTACAAACTTGTGCTCCCACGTACCGTCGAGTATATATTGGGAGACCACAATAGGCTATATCCTTTATCCTTAGGAAGCTGTGTCTGTCACCCTATCAATCGCAATGCACTGAACACAACATTTGGGAAGATTGACTGTCATACCGTAAAAAGTATTATGCAGTTTTGCAATTGGTTTGGTAATCCCTCTGTCTAGATTTCCAGATTAGTCCCTTTCATTCCTTTTCAGACTCCTTAAAGGAAAAGGTCCATCTGAGCACTTGTCACTTCAAGCTCATTAAAAATCGAAGGCGACTAGAGTCATCTTTTGTTTTTTCTCAACTCTGAAAAATTGAAAAAACAAGTTGTTTCAAAGCGTCTAAAATTCATTTAATTCGGAATCATTTTTCCCCTTTTTATTTTGAGTTGATCAATTAATCCACAATCGTGGAAGAAATTCAACCAAAACCCCGTCATTCGCAGAGACATACGAGTCAATCGTCGTTGACTCTGGAAACGAAGCTATTCTGGACAAAGTGAACTCGTTTGACCAGATCAAAGTCCCCTAGGTTAGTTGGAGCAATTACTCCGACATCCTCGGAGACTCCAATTACTCTGAACATTTCTAGTATCCCCGCCTCTACAGAAGAAATTTCGCAGCCACAAGAGGACATTACAACTGATCCTAGTGTGATAGTAAACACTACTATCCCTGAAACAATTCCATCTACAACTGATTTAGAAGGTGTTACTCCCAAAACATCTGTCGCTGTAGAACTCACACCTTCTTTAGCACTAGAAATATTTTACAGACCTAACGGTCTACCTCTTCCTCCCAGATTGATTTCCATAGAAGAGATTGTGGAAAATCCTCCATCTAGTGCTCCATCGAAAATTGGAGCAGGGATCACCCTATATCCTTCTTCATCAGAAGTTAGTCTCCCACCATTGGAAGTTCCTGAAGAATCGCTAAGGAATCTTTTGGATAGGCTTAATATGTCTGAACAGCCATCAACATCTAGGACTGTGTCATCCAACACAACAGCGGTAGAACCTCCTACTGCTACTCCGAAAATGTTTGGTGGCATACAATCTATCCCATATAGCTCTCAATCACTAGATGGAATCCATCTAGAGGCTATTTCGACAATCTAGTCTGTTCCTGTTTGTTCGTCTGGAATAGTATCTGGAATCTCTTATGTTGAGTCTCAACAAATTGACCCTTTGCAGTGTCAATTTGGGCAATCCGGTCCCCAAAGGCAAATCATTCCTTTGAGCACTGGATTACAGCCGTATGGAGGGCCGTATACCCTTTCATTGTCTTCTTCAGGAGAACAACCATGCGAGAGTTCACAACGGAATTTAGGTTGTGCTGGAATTACATCTAGCGGTTGGGTGCCAATCCTGCCTCAACAACCAAGAGTTGTATACTCAATGCAACAAAGTTTACCTATGTAAAATATCCCCACTACGCCGACTATTGTGGTGGTATCGCAAGTACAAGTGTTGCCTATTGTATGACAATGTCAGGTTTCTCAGGTCGTAATGCAATAGCCTATTTTCCCTATGACACAACCACAATCACCGACTAGTGGAATGACCTAGGTTCAAACAAGGATCATTACCCCTCATCTTGGTCAAATAGTCAGTACTGGACAATAGCTCATGGCTTCACAACCATGGTTGGTGCAATACCAACAACCGCAATTCCAACAAGCTTACCAAGGATCCGAGCAACAAGTATTTGCAAGTAATGGGCAACCGTATATTCAAAATACTAAATATTAATCATATCATAATGGTCATGCCCATGAACCTTACCAAAGTTACCAGCATCAAATGCATTATGCCAGTATGCAAAGACCAGCTGCTCAGGCAATTCCATATTATCCTGGGTATGCTTTGCCAAGCCTGAATCAACAGTTGCCTTTCGTGGTGACTTTAGAGTTACCAGATCTAAATCAACTAAGGAATGATCCAATTGCCTATGCCCCTTGCTGGCCGGCGATTCCGCATAAAATTCCGTCAGATATTCCTAAATTTAATGGAAATCTGGGTGAAGACCCGTCGAATCATGTGATGACTTTTCATCTATGGTGTTCATCAAATACCCTCAATGATGATTCGATTAGGCTTCACCTTTTTTAGTGAACGTTGATTGGTCTGGCAACAAAATGGTATATCGAATTGCTAAGAGCTTCGTTTGATAACTTCAGTACCTTAGCCACAACCTTTTTAACCCATTTTCAGTTACCCATAAGGTACGAAATGGGAGCAAAGCTACTTACCAATTTCAAGCAAACGACGACCACTCATATATCCGATCATATTCATGAGTGGCGAAGTTTTGGTAGAATGGTAAAAACATATGTTCCTGATCAGTTGTTTGCTGAATGGTTTATTAAGTCATTGTTATCTCCCATTGCAGAAGATGTGGCAAAGGGAGGAGTCGTCACTGAAGAGAAAGTTATTGCTTGTGCACAATATCTAAACTTGATATATACTCAGTCTGGCACGCTCTACGATAAAATCCCTGATGCTACTAGACTAGAATATTCCGTTCCTCCCCCTCCTAAATCAAACAAAGATTCTCATGCCGGTGATGGCGTGATAGGTACGACTAGCACCAAAACTGCAAAGGCTACATAAAAGAAAGCCCGTACGGTTTCAAGTCAAAATGCAAATGAAGAACTTCTCACCTCGGAAGTAAATGCTATGTCAACTGACAAAGGCAAAGAAACCAAGCAACCAGGAGGCAAGAAGAAAAAGAAAGTGAAGAAGAAGAAATAGGAGGATTCGTCTCCTTAAAAATCTTCTGCAAACCCTTCTGGAGAAAGGAAACCAAAACTTCCATGCCTTATATGTGATGAGGATCATTGGATGAGAGAATGTCCATATAAAGTTGAGCGTAGAAAATTCTTCAAGAGTTCAAAAACCTAGACAGTATTGACTGATCCATTTCTAAATCCAGGAACAAATCTGGTTGCTAGCGACAATGCTTCCCCGTCCCAAGTGCTAATGTTGTCTATTTCGAAGCAGCAAAATGATGCTTTGATATCGTCAAGGAGTAAAGATTACAGGAATCCACAAATGTCGAACAACAAGGATAATGATCAACCTAGTAATTCAACAACAACTTTGACCAAAGTTGTGCCACCCATCATCCCTGAACTACCGATAAAACCACCAAAGGGAGTAGTACACAAATCGATGTTTAATCCTCGTGCCAGAGCAACACAACATTATAATATAGTGGAGGATTTAGCCCAATCGTCGTCCGCGATGTCGACACTTGAGGTACTACAAAATTTCCCCTCCCAAAGGCAGGATTTATTTTCAGCGATAGGTGGGATTGACCCAAAGGATTCCAATCTTGTATCCTTTAATCACAAAGGATATGATCCTCAGTTACTAGCTCAACTAGCTTTCCTTATTCAAGTGAAAGCCCTCAACAAAAATGTTCATCGAACAATTATTGCTGAAGGGGAATCTACATACATTATGTCGATGAGTTGTTGGAAAACTTTTGATCTCCAACCTTGTCCCGATCGTCGACAACATTAAAAGCATTTGATGGATGAACATACACTCCATATGGGATATTAAGTAGCTTGCAAGTTGAACCGGGGGGAAAAACAATAGAAATTGATGTTGAAGTTATCGACGGAAACCTCAATTACAACATCATACTGGGAAGGCCCTGGATATATGCCATGGCTTCCGTTGTGTTGACATACTTTAGGAAGATTGCATTTCCTTTCCAAGGAGGAATTACAATCATCGACCAACAAACATTTCTCCCCAATAGTTCACAAGTTATGGGAAGCATTCCGATGATCGATGGAAGCCCTCATTCACTTCAAAATATCGAAGTAGGCCTACTAAAAGACCCTACATTAATGGGGACGTTTTCCCTACTGCCTCCAATCAATCTGGTGGAAGTGGCCAAGGTGGGAACCTGCAATATGATATATTCTATTCAAAAGATGTCAGAAAATGATATTAACATGGATCATCTGCAAGTACTGCCTCTAAGCCCAATAGAAATGTTGTAACAATCAATGTTTTCAGCATGGGAGGCAAACCCAAATCAACGCTCATCAAGCATTTGGATAAATAGGTTTAAGGAATATGGCACCCCTTCAGATCCTTGGTTGCAAATACATTCTACAGACGAAGGAATTGTTAAGTCAATGATGATTGAAAGGACACCATGGGAAGATTACCACCATCATTCCCATCTTCTGGATTATAAGGAGGATAATTCCAGTGACCTTGACCATCCCTCAGCTCTTGACTTTCTATCAAATACTGTAAATATGGTGGATTCTGAGCGAAACCTATCCAATATTGAAGAGACTATCGCCATAAATATATCGACCAAAATAGATGTTGTAGAGAATATCCATGTCGGTAAATCTTGTTCTTCTTCAAAACTGGAAGTATATAACGCTTTCTTTCCCAAGTTTAGAGATGTCTTTGCTTGGTCATATGATGAAATTCTAGGCATTGACTCGAGCATAGTTGAACATGAAATTAAGATGTATCAGATGTCAAACCAGTACGACAACGGCTCCGGTAAGTGCACCCTAGGAAAGGCATTGCCATCAAGGCAGAAGTTGAAAAACTTCTCCATGCTGGTTTTATTTACCCGGTTCCTCTAATCGATTGGGTATCAAACATTGTTCTTGTGATGAATAAGCAAGGAAAAATTAGAGTGTGCATCGATTATAGGGATGTAAATCAAGATTTTCGGAAAGACAACTACCCTACACCCTTCATTGATCAGATAATTGTTGAATGCACCAGATGTGAGATATTTTCATTTATGGATGGATTTTTGGGGTATAATCAAATAAATATCCGCCCATAGGACCAGTCAAACACTGGATTTATTTTTCCGTGGGGGACATTCACGTATTGCAAGCTACCCTTTGGTTTAAAGAACGTAGGGGCAACATTTCAGAGAGAAATGAATTATGCTTTCCATGACATCAAGAACATCATTCAACCATATATCGACGATCTTCCATCTCATTTGCGAAAGTAGACCGATCATCCACAACATTTGAGAGCGATATTTCTACATTGCCGACACTACAAGATATGACTCAACCCACACAAATGTGTGCTTTGTGTCAGTTATGGTCATTTACTTGGCTTTGTGGTCTCACAGGAAGTGATTTGTCTTGACCCATGTAAGGTTCACGCAATCATTGATTTGCCTCCACCTTCGAATTTGATTCAGATTCAGAAACTCCAAGGGAAAGAAAAATTTCTGAGGAGGTTCATTCCAAATTACACCGAACTTGCTAAAGGTTATACTCGTCTATTGAAAAAAGAAGTACCATTCATTTGAGATCAGGTCGCACAAGATTCCTTTGATGCTTTAAAACAATCCCTAATAAAAGTGTCATTAATGTATGCTCCTTATTATCAAAAATACTTTAACCTGTATCTAGCTGCAACTGATACAACCATAGCGATGGATTTAGTTCAAGAAAATAACGGAATTGAAAATCCTATATATTATTTAAGCCGAAACTTAAATGATATAGAAATGAAGTACTCCTACATTGAAAATCTTGCCATAGCAGTTGTTCAAGCGATACAAAGATTTCGACACAACGTCCTCTTCAGAAAAACTACCATTGTATTAGACTGCAACCCCATGACTTATATATTGTCGTGACAGTTGCTGGGGGGAAAATATTCAAAATGGATAGAAATTTTACAAGAGTTTGATCTAGAATTCAAGAAATCCAAATCAAAGAAATCCCTAGTTTTCGCGGAGTTACTATGTGATCTCCCATAGTTGTCTAACAATGCAACGTCCAAAGAAGCAATCGTGGACAAAAATTTGTTTTTGATATCTTCAAGCAATCCATGGTACGAAGATATAATCATCTATCTCCAAACCCAAACATATAGGTCTAATACCTCATGCTCAGAACAATGACAGATTCGATACCAAGCAAAAGACTACGTGATCGTCAGTGATACGCTTTACAATCATGGTATCGATACAGTTCTGCCGAGGTGCCTCACCCATGAGGAGACTGAAAAAATCCTGAATGATTGCCATTCAGGCATATGTGGGGGGCATCAATATGGTTATGCTATGACACAAAGTATTTTACGAGCAGGATACTTCTAGCCAACAATGTTCAAAGATTGCATAACCGCAGTTAGAAGTTGCCATGCTTTTCAAATCTTCGATAGCAAAACCAAGAGACCACCTGCACCTCTGCAGCCAGTATTTGTCATTGGGCCATTTGCAAAATGGGTCATAGATTTCATGAAATGTAACCCCACCTCAGCCGGGGGGCATGGGTATATCATAGTCCTTGTAGACTATTTTACCAAATGGGCCGAGGCGATGCCTACATTAAACAACAACGACGAAATGGCTGCCCTTTTCTTTTTCAATCGCGTAGTCTCCAGATTCGGTGTTCCACAGGCCATAGTCATAGATCATGGATCACATTTTTGCAATCACATGATGGTTGAGTTAGCTTCCAAATTAGGATTGTCCCACGATAGCTCTACTCCGTATTATCCGCAAGCTAACAAACAAGTTGAGGCAATCAAAAAGGTCCTGAAGCACATGCTGCAAAGGATGATTGGAGTCCACAAACGGAGTTGGCACCTGATCCTGTACTTGGCCTTATGTGCATACCAGACATCGGTGAGGAATGCAGCCAGGTTTACACCTTTTCAACTGGTGTATGGCCTAGAAGCAATCTTGCCAGTTCAGTGTGAAATCTTGTCCCTCAAGCTCGTGGTTGACCTTCTCCCTGGAACTTCAGAAGAAGAGGCTCATTTCTTGGAACTAATCCAATTGGATGAAACCCGTCATGATGCAGCTTCAGCTAATGAAGCCCATAAGAAATGATTCAAAGCGCAGTTTGACAAAAATGTCAAACCTCGCGTCTTCTCAGAAGGTGACCTAGTCTTACTTTACGACCAGGAGTCTGATAAGCTGGGAGCAGGTAAGTTCAAGTCTTTATGAATGGGTCCCTATATTTTTAAGTGCGTATTAGAAAAAGGAGCCTACGAGTTGATGGATTATGATGGGATTCCACTGGCGCAACCCCACAACGAGTTGTACCTCAAGCATTACTATGCTTAATTCAGCGTAGTAATCCCTATGCTTTTGTTACATTTTTGTTTTCACTAAGGGTAATTGTTTTGGTTAGGTAATCCACTTTTTGCATTTGTCACAGATGTCGAGCCTATTGGAATCATTTGTTGGATATGCTGACAGAGCAAGTCGTAGTTCGCGGAACCTATCTTCTGTGGCCTGGGCCACTTTCAATCTCAACGATGAGTTAGTGAGTTTCAAAGGGGTATGTATTGGCCAATCGACGAACAATATAGCTGAATACAATGCGTTGACAGAACTCCTCTCTGATGCCATCAGACATGGCATATGTTGACTTGTCGTCAGGCTAGACTCACAACTCATCATCCTACAACTCACCGGTATCTACTCTGTACGGAATCCAACTATCTATTGCATGTTCCTAAGGGTCAAGATTTTGGAAAGAAAGTTTGATTTCATTCAATATCAACATATTTCCAGAAATTTAAACACATTAACAGACTCATTGGCAAATTATGTGTTAGATAGAAATTTGCGACATTCATAAAAAGAAGCATCACATCAATATTTGCAACAGGGTCATGTAACTTAACCGAAATAAAGCTCTGAAAATAAAAAATATATATCTATAACTATTTATCATTTACACATAATTTTCTATCGCCAAGACAAAATTGGTCAAATGACCCAAAACTCAAAACGCTAGGGGGCACCCTAGTCTAATGATGCTAGTGCTAACAAGTCACCGCCTGTGCAATCATGTGTAAAAGCCTAGTCCATCGACTCGACACACCAGTAGTATGCTGTTGCAAACACAGAGGCATCTCGTCGGTCCTCACATCTGAGATACCAAGGGTGAGACCCTCGACCTAATCCTATAATGTTGAAAGAGTCTCGGCCATGTCAAGGTCATGGAGGATGGCCCTCCCCACAGCCTCTCTTGCCAGAGTGGTAGCTAGTTCTCTCCGACATACTGTTGGTCGAACTGGTCCAATATCTACATGAGCACATAAGTTTTGATTAGTCTTGATCAAAGAAAGCATAAGAGAATTATAAAAACAATAAACAGATATATGGTCAGAGAATTTACCCATAGCACCCCACTGCTCACCAGCCGATAGCACCAAATCTGAGTCCCCCCGAAAATCCATGCCAGCATATGGAAACTTGGCGTAAACCATCTCTTGACGGTTGAACCACTCAAAGAAGGTATCAGAGAAAGAAACCTGCGGCTGGCCAGCATGTTGAGACATGAGGTCAACCCATCTCTGCATCCATGGCTCAGTCGGTGGAGTTAAGCCAAGTGAAATGTACTGCGGTTGCATCAATGGGATCTTCTCCAAAGCGAAAGTGGTCAAAATAGAACCATGACCGAAATTCTTGGATCTTCTGCTTTTCTTCTTGGTCAGTTGTTCTTTCATCACAAAGAATACTACATCACACCAGTTAAACACCTTTGGTTCAAGGCATTCCAAAGCATACTGCATATAAGACCTGTTAGCTATGTGAAGAGCCGCACTACCAGCCAGTCTAGCAAAAGTGAAAAGAATGGTCCTCAGGGGCGGATTAGTGACATCTCAAATGTTGATCTTGTCGTCCGTACTCAGCTAAGATCCCTCTCTGTAGTGCCGGTGAATATACTCTCTCACTGATTCGCCCCCACGGGTAGAACCCAATAATGAGAGAGGGGCACCATGCCTTGATAAACCAATCAAAAAATAGATGTCCATGACAGTCAAGGGGATAGATTTTCCCCTGATCTGGAACACTTGATTGGTAGGATTCCAGGCGTCGAGGAAATATTGCAACAAGTTGATTTGTTGCCTCATGCTAGAGATGCGAAAAAACTTCAGCAGGCCACAGTTCTGTAGTGCAGTTACCATACCTGGATCATGTAAAGAAACCATGTCCTCTTCTTCATGCTCATGTTCTGGCCATGTAACAACCATTTTTCTTCGATAAATCTATAAAAAACAAATAAGAGAAGAGTCAGGGTCCTTATTTGGCAGAAACAGGCAAAAATTCCATGGAAATCTGTGCAAAAGTTTCCCTCCTTGCGCCCATCGCACCCCAGCAGTGTACTAAGAGCGATGCATACTATCTGGCCAGTGATAAGACCAGTATGCATCGCACCTTTCGATATAGAAAGGGTGCGATGGGGCCAAGGCGAGTTGTTCAAAACCCCAGAGGCTCAACAAAGCAGGGAAACATGCTCAGAATTTAAAAAGGAAAGAATGCAACTGAAGAGCATACGATTGGCTCCTACCTAGTCTAGATAGCATCGAGAATCGTCCACAGAATTTCCCGGAATTAGCTAGTGAAAATCAGGGTGGAAAAACACCTCCAGAGCTCCAACAAACCAAGTTCAAATGAAATGGTAAAATGAGAGGTAAAAGTCACTTCTAAAATACTATTCACATAATTCGAGTAAGGTATTAGTGTTTTTAAACTAATTTATCAAGCATATGTTTTCATTTCTAATCATTTTGATGAAGCAATTGAACAGGTAGTACGACCATTAAAAGAACAAAGTACTAATGGTGAATCAAATAATAAATGACCATTATCATGAGTAGTTTTTACGTGGAGTTCAAGATCGTTAAAAATTAAACATAAGCAATGAGCAAATGTTTCGCCCAGAGTTTAAGCTCATTAAAAAATGAACGAATTTCCGGTAAATAACCTATGAAGGCATTATCATCAGCTTTTAAGCCTTGGTGATGTTCTCATCATCACCTCCACTCTTTTAGCCGATCATACACCTCCATTTGATTGTTTACTCTTTTGAGGAACAATTGTGACAAGTGATTTTGCTAGCCATCCTTGTGACACTGCCATGATTGGAAAATTCCAAACCTTACCTGGAATTAGGTGCTACCCGAAATTATCACTCGTTCCTCGAAAAACGAGTCTCCTTTAAGCTCTTTTCACCTGGCTCATAAAATATGAAAAGATTTTAGAGAAATTGGTCTCTCTGGCTTATTAAAGTCATTGGAAGTACTATCCCTCCTCTAGATTTTAATCTTTTTGGACCTGAGGGATTATTACACAAAACGATCGAGTGCTTGTCTTGTTCAGCTCATTAAAACTATCGAAAATTCATCCCTTTCATATTATTTTATACTTTTTCAGACTTAAGGGATTATATGATGTAAAGGAATCATTGGAGTTTCCTTTCCATCCTTTCTCAGACTCTCTAAAAATGAAAAACGACCGAGTTATCATTGTCGTTAAACTCGTTAAAACCAATAGCGACAAAATTTTCCAAATGGACGAGAACGAGTTTCACTATCGCTAGGCTCGTTAAAACATAGCGACGGGTTCGCCCGAAGGGCGGATTATAGAACAAGCATATGTTATCCTCCTGAAGCTTGATAAAAATAAAGAGGTACTAGTCAGCAATGACTGGGGAAAATTGGGAAGAAAACTTGAAGAAACTTTATTGGTACAAGTCGCTCTTGAACATGACACTTTCACTTCGTCCGTGTCGGGTTGGGTTATTCCATTCACCGGTCATATCACCATTGGTCTGTCAGACCATCCATCTTTGGGGTTAATGCTACCAATCCATTATCAGTGTCGCCGATATGTTCAAGAGAAGTCGCTCATAGTATTCGCCTGTGTCTCATCCGCTGCAATACATTCACGCTCCATTCTTTCATGACTGCCACCCTGAACCCTGTATCATCAGATCGTTTTCACCTCCAAAATTATTTGCTCTGTTCTATGTCATAGATGTGGGATTCATTAAGGCCCTCCTATGACGGGTCACTTCTTGTCGACTTCAGCTCATTATCTAAGAAGTCGACCTAGGAACAACCCCTTTCAGTACTTTGAAGCTTGCATGCCTCAATGGCAAGTTTCTCACTTTTGGCGACAGGTTTACATCAATGGCCTTCGACTGAGAGATTTTGCGTGGTGTTCGATGCTAAGTCCCTTTTTCAAACCACACAAATTGTACTATAGTACCTTGAGGATCATTGTCATTATTGGTGATTCCTCTCATGCCTGTTAATAGCTTACATCATTGGTTGGTAATCAAGCAATGTCTTTCCATGTTCGAATCCAGAACATCTTTCACATGGATCGAGTTGTACTCTGAGTGAAGATTGAATGAGTTTTGAAGACATCGGATCTAGTTTCATCCATCCGGGCTGTGATATATTCAGGAATATAAAGACATCAAATGTACATCATTGCCGAATAGATGATCATCCAAATCAAAGGATTATGACTCCGTCTGAATCATCAGTCTGCTACACAGACAATTGTCTGTCCTATGTACATGAAAATGAATTTATAAAGCTGAGCATGGGAATGGCCACCTCAGCTAGATCATGAAAGGTATTATGAAGATAATATATTGTAATGTATCTTATTACAAGTTGCCTCCCATCTCGAAAAAACTTCAGATCTTCATGATAAAGCATTTCACCCAACATCAAAAGATTAACGACCTCATGCTTTAGGGGGCAACTGTTATAGACATTTTTGGGAACTGCAACCCCAATCCTAAATGTACATAAACTAAGGGCTCCTAAGTCCCTAAAATTGTTGCTTCACTCCCTCAAGGAAAAAGGTCAGCTGATTAAATCATCTCCCAGAAGTTCTCCACATAAAACTGCTCAAAACTGGTCAAATATGGACCATACAGAATGCCCAGTGCAGAGGGTGTGATGCATATCACCTACTCAGTGTAAAGGGTGTGATGGGTGAGAATCGACAAATGGCAGAGACAGTTTGCGAGGTGGCGGATCATAGAATCTTCCAAAAAATTCTCCTCTGACACTTGCCTCTCTGAATTCTCCTAGGGATGAGTAAGAGATCATCAATCTCCAAGTGGAATCAAGAACTATCAGAGAGGACACTAATCAAAAACCCTGAAGCTAACTCACCCCCCTACAATCATCTATATATGGATCCCTCATCACAGAGATCCAGAGGCTGGAATCTTGTATCTTGTAGAGAAGTGTTGTTGGTTTCCTGGTGTAACATCACATTGTTGGGTGATCTAAGCTTTACATGAGGTGAAGAAGGGCTCTCTTACTGGAGGATGATGCTGGGTCAGAACAATTGGTTGTAATCCTCTTTGCTATTCTTGATATTAATAAAGCTATTCAAGTTTTCCTCCACATTCTTGTATGATTGGTTGTATATGTATTTGTGTGGTCAATACATATCTGGTCCTATATTGTTTATGCCTGTAGATCTTTGTTCTTCGATAGTATTATGCTGCTTTGATTCCATAGGTGCTCTTTGAAGCTGGGTAAGTGAAGAAGAAGTGGCGAAGATCTATCGGAAAGGAGAGGAACCAGGCAAGGAACCAAGCGCAAGACTGAGTTTGGTGTCCCTTATTCCCCTCTTATCTATTTCTCGTAAGGAAAGAAAAAGTAGTTTTAACTTGTTTGTTTCTAAGATAGCTACCAGTCTTAGTGGGAATAGTAGCTCCACGTGGACACTATTCCCGGTAACACTCATTTGGGACTCACTTCTCCCAAACACTACGTATAACTATCCTATCTGGTCCCTCTATTGTCTTGTCCTGACTTCCCTCAGAAAAATGCATAGGACTGCCTCCTAGGGTCTCATCTTGTAGTTACCACTAATGATATCAACTGCACAACCCTACCTCCCAGTGGCCTCTGCGTAATTTTTCCCAACCTTGAATACTATGCTGAAGATTTCCTCAGTTAAGTCTGAGTTGCGCTCTTCGCGGTCTAAGTGACCAATTTCCCTCCTTGTCACCTGGACCTGTGCAATGTGTAGTTGTTGGGCCCTCTTCCAACCTGTCATCCATCCCGGACCTAGTCCATGGATAACAATGCATGCATCTTAGACTAGGAGGTTTTGGATTTGATGTCATCCTATCATGAGTCAATTTCAGGAATGGGTACACTATTATATCATGGTGAGAAAATGAAGGAGATGAAGAAGGAGCTAACATGCTAGAAGATTTTCTTGCAGTTGGATGGACATAAGAAGCTCATCAAGAATAAGTGAAGGGAACACATGCATGCAACCGATTTTCAAGACCAATATCATTGAAGACCCTATAGCATCAATCCACATGGAGGAGAAAAGAAAGCACATCCATGAACACACCCATCACTTAGCAGCAACAACAACTTGACATTGTCACAACAGCCAGCTAGTCCATACCAACCATGTCATGTCAAGTTATGTCATGAGCTGTCAAGGCCACATCACTATTTTGGGCCATATTTGTTGTAAATTGAATGTAATGTAAAGTGAAAGTCGAATGGACACACAAGAATATGTAGAGTCATGTCAGTTGAAAATTTATAGGAAGTTGAGCAGTCATGATGGAAGTCCAAGAGTCACAAGGGTCAAGCATCACCCTTGGTTATATATACCCTTCAAATTGTATGAGCAACGAATTTTCACCTTGGCTCCTCCCATGAAGCATTGAGAATTTTTAGACAATTCTTTGAGGAGCGAGAAGTGGCTCTACTATCCCACTATTGGGGCTAGTGATGTATGGTGTACATGTGTGTTTTGGAAATTTTTCTTAATAGAGAAGCCTATTAAGGCCAACATGTTTTCATGCATGTGTTGTATATGTTTGTAAGACTATTCTTTCAACATTTGTAATTCATGTTTGTTTCACATGTAATAATATAGATGAACTATTTCGGTTGTTTTAGTACTTACATCTTTGGCAATGTGTTGTATTCGTTATCATTATTGTCTCATCCTTGTGGACTACTTTGCATGATACTAGAAAGACCTTCCTTGTTTATTGGTTATAACAACCATCACATACGTTGTGGACTACTCCATTAGATGGCGGATGGGTCTTCCCTTGTACTTCAGTTTTAATGATTGTTGCATCTACCGTGGACTATTCTGATGGATGTTGGACATACCCTTCTAGTTCGCATGTGTCCCTTCCTAGGTGGTACTATTACCTCTCACTTATAGGCTCACCTTAATCTCCCCCTTTTGTAGTAAGAGAACTTAGACACGATTACATTACGCACTCACCAGGCACACTCACCTCACTTTTTGAAGACACTGGTGTAACACTCTCATATGCTAAACAACAAGAGCTAAGGAAAATATATAAGTAAATGGAAACTGGGCCATCATACCAAATGGAACTACTACACCAAATAGTGTGAGGTCTAGTTGGGACTTCATACCGAGGCCATCCCCTAAATGTTGGCGGATCGAGCATCATCAAAAATACCAAGACAAGGAAATAATTCCATCCAAAATTTTCCAGTGAAAATTTTATTTCCGTCACTTACAATAATATTTGGGTTTCCATGTAGCTTTTCAAATGTTTCCATAAATGCAATGGAAATTATACTGGCTTTAAAAGGATGAGATAGTGCACAAAGGTGTGCATAATTGGTATGTCTTTCAATTATCATCATGATGAAACTCTTTCCTTTAGACTTGGGTAAACCTGTGATAAAATCCATTGAGACATCCTCCCAAACCTGACTTGGAATGCCTAAAGGTTGTAACAGACCTGGGGTCTTTATTGTCTCAACTTTATTTTGTTGAGAACCAAACATTCTTCCAAAAACTTTTGAATATTAGATTTAAGGCCATCCCAAAAATATTCCTTCTTGACCCTATGGTAAGATTTTAAAAATGCTGAGTGCCCTCCTAAGGGGGAGGTGTGCAATTCCAAAATAATCTTTTGTTTGAGTTGGGAATTTTTACATAGATATAATCAAACTCTGTACTATAATGAATCATTTTTCTAGATAAATGTATCAGATGTACTTGGATATTGCTGCAATTTTTGAATGAGTGTCCAACCCTCTTCATCATTCTTCCTTTCCTCCCTTGATTTAGTTATCCAGCCACATTGGATAATAGAAATGGCACAAATCAATGCTTACACATCCTCATACTTTCTTGAGAGTAAATCTACAAAAAAAAAAATCTTCCCTTTCTTGTAGATGATTTCAAATTTATAACCAAACATCTTTGTGGACCATTTGTGTTGCTCTTCTGAAGATAATCTTTGATACAAAAATTATTTAAGAGTATCATGATTTGTTTTTACCTTGAAGTGTCTTCCCATTGGGTAAGGTCATCATTGCTTTAGTGCATGTAGTATTGCCAATATTTCCTTCTCATAAATAGGTTTGTGTAAATATTTTCCCTTTATTAGATGACTTTCAAAAGAAATGTGTCTTTCTTATTACATTAAAATAGCACAAATTCCATTTCCTAAAGCATCACATTCCACAATAAAGGTTTTTCAGAAATCTGGTGTAGCTAAGAACGATGCTTGAAACATTTCCTCTTTAAGATTTTCAAAGGACTTAGTTTCTTATGGATTCTAATAAAACATATATTTCTTCAATTATGTTGTTAGAGGCACTTCTACTTTCCCGTAATTTTTAACAAACTTGTGATAATACCCTGTCAACCTGAGAAATCCTCGATGATGCTCTAGGGTTGTGGGTATTTTCCATTCCTTAATGGCTTTAATTTTGTTAGGGTCTACCTTAACACCCTCATGAGATTCAATATGACCTAAACATTCCAATCCTATACTCAAAAGAAACATTCGGAGTGTTTTTTCATATAATTGTTTCTCCTCCAATAGTTTTAGCACCTGTCAACATGTTGAACATTATCCTTCCAAGACTTGTTGTAGATTAGTATATCATCAAAAAATACTAACACAAATTTTCTAAGGGAGGGTTTGACAGCGGAATTCATCAAACCTTGAAATGTGGAAGCTAAATTAGTAAGGCCAAAAGGTGTGACAAAAAATTGTAATGAGCTTCATGGGTTTAGAATGTTGTTTTCAAAACGTCTCCAGTCTTCATTCTAATTTGATGATATCCTGAGCGAAGATCCATCTTGGTGAAGTAAATTTCTCCATGTAATTCATTCAATAATCATCAATGACATGAATGGAAATTTATCTTACTAAGCTTGTTAAGCTCCCTATTATATGGAAACATACACCACTATCCATATTTCTTGTGCACCAATACTACTAGAGAAGATAAAGAATTTTGTCTAGGTTTCATTATACATACCTCTAACATTTTTGCAACCTGTTCAATTTCACTCTTTTGGCCATAGGGATATCTATAAGGCCTGATGTTTGGACGAACACTTCCTAGAATCAAGTGAATAGCATGATCATAATCATTAATAGGTGAGAGGAATTTTGGAGTCTCAAATACCTTACAATGATTGTCCAAGACTTTTTGGAGTTTCAGAGAAATGGATGATTTCAATGTTTGAACCTATTGCTATAACCCTATTTTCCACTCCATTATAGTGAGAGTAATCCAAGTTCAACTTACCTAAGTTGTTTGGCTAAAATTCTTCCATTTTTACCTTTTCTTTTACTTATGTGAGATTTATCCCATGTTAAAAGGGTGAAATTACATAATTGAGAAATTTCTCATAATTATTTTGCCAAAATATTATGATTATGAGATAATATTTATTTCATAATTGAGATAATTGAGAAAAAGCTCATAATTGTGAAAAAGGTTTCTAGAGTTTTCCATTCCCAAGGAGACCAACTTGACCCACTTGTGTATGAGTTCGCTAAGGGTCCATCATTGCAGAAGTTTCCTAACTTATCAAGACCCCAGATGTCTAGATACATTCTCTTGGAGGATAGAATGAGCCTTTATAATCTCACCAAGAGGAAAGGGGGGGAGTATCCAAACTATAGCGTGAGATCTATGTTATATTGGGAGAGGAGACCATACTACGAGCTGGAGGAGAGGATTTCCTTTGCTAGAAGGTATACATTTGATGTAATTTCATTTATATGGTTAATACAAATCTATGTTCCTTCCCCTTATATCAGTTTTGCAGTAATTTATATGTATGATCTCTAGATGTTTTGAGCTGAGGATATTCTACGGAAGATCATTTATCATCTTTGTTTGGTTGTGTTTGCATGTAGAATTTGGATCAAGAGTGGACAAAAGAGATTACTTGATTGTTGTGCAAGGATTCTGCATCAGGCCCAAAACCGTTCACCAACCTACAAGGAGGAAAGGTACTTGCTCAGACTTTGTCACATCAGAAATTGCATCGAAAATACATGCATGGCCATCAGGATTGGTGATCATTATTAAACTATCTTATTCATTATATTTTGTTGCTTGGTGATCTCAATTAAGCGTGATATCATGGATAAATAGCTCCTTGCATAATTAAATGTAATAGAACTGGAATGCAATTCCTAATGCTACAAAGTATGAGCAAGTATCTTTCCTCCTCATAGGTTGGTGAAGGGTTTTGGGCCTAATGAAAAATCCTTGTGCTCCAATCAAGTGATATCCTTCATCCACCCTCGATCCAAAGCCTACACAAAAAAAAAAAGCAAACATAGACAACAAGTAATCTTCTACAGAATATCATTAGCTCAAAACATTAAGAAACCACACATATAAATTACTACAAAACTGATATAAAGGCAAGGAACATAGATTTGTATTAACCATTTAAATGAAACTTCATCAAATCTATACCTTCTAGCAAAGGATATCCTCTCCTCCTGCTTGTAGTATGGTCTCTTCTCCCAATACAGAAGAGCTCTCATGCTATAGTTTGGATACTCTCCCCCTTTCCTCTTGGGGAGATTATAAAGGCTCATTATATCCTCCAGGAGAATGTATCTAGACACCTAGGGGTTTGAGAAGTTAGGAAGCTTATACAATTATGGACCCCTATACAACCCATAAACATGTGGGTCAAGTTGATCTCCTTGGGAATGGAAAAATCTATAAACCTTTTTCACAATTATGAGATTTTTCTCAATTATATCAATTATGAAATAAATATTATCTCATAATTATAATATTTTGGAAAAATAATTATGAGAAAATTCTCAATTATGTAATTTCCTCTTTTAACATGGGATAAATCTCGCATAAGTAAAAGAAAAGGTGAAAATGGATGATTTTAACCAAACAACTAAGGTAAGTTAAACTTGGGTTTATTTCATTATAATGGAGTGGAAAATAGGGTTATAACAGATGCCCCCTAATACATGAGTTCAGAAGAGAAATTGATGGCCGAAATGCATTACAATAATGCTCAATGCTCAAATTGGGAGGAAGGAGCCAAGACTACGAAGCAGGATCGAAGGAGCTTAAGTGATGAAGTCTCAAATCTGCTGATAAAATCCTCAAGGCAGGCATACCCAGGCTCGATTAGAAGAATATGCTAAACATGGCCACCATAAAATACATTGTGGATATGTGACATGAAATGCTATAACATGACCATGAAGACACACAATGGAGCCACGTGACTCAATAGATAAATCATAGTGACTAGCAAATACAATGTGGATCTATGTCATAGTATACATCACTAGGACTATGGACACATGGAATATAGAGAAGTGTTTCAAGATAGTCCTCAAAGTACATGAATGATACAGAACTCCAACCCGGCTTGTGAAGGATTCCATATAAGAGTGAGATGTACCTCACCCACGGTTTTCGATATAACCCCGATGGTACTAATATACACCATTTGAATAAATGAGTTGATGTCGAACATGGTAGAAACCACTTTATTACTAGCAAATGAGGAAAACCAGTAACAAACATGAGGGAATCCACCAATGAGGAAAATGGACCCCAAGGTACCTAATATAGTCCAGTGTGTGAATAGATGAGTTGATGTTGAACACCAGTGAGCTCAACCAATCATGAGCTAATGATGAAAACCCATTGTCGATCATGAGGAATCCTGCCACTGAGGTCTGCAATTTCCAAGGTACTACCATTTCCTAGATCAAGCTCCTAGATATTGAGTTGAAGTTGACAAGAGAAGATCCATCGAAGCAGGGCCTTAATGTATCCCCCATCAATCAACATAGAACAAACTAGGATGATGTGATGTAAGGATGAAGTCATAAAGTGATTAAGTACAACTTACATAGGGATGGTTGACACAAAAGGTCAATGAGCTATTGCAGATGGCCGATGCGGGCTGAGACTTCCCTTGAACACATAGCGGCATGACACAAGAGTGACTTGGCAGCATGACTAATGAGAACCATGTGATATCATGCAACAACACAGGAGACATTGAAGCATGCTCCATATAACTAGAAGAGTAACCAATCATAGGATTAAAGAGACTCATATGGATGATACAACTCCTAGGCAAGCTAAATCCCAACTATGAGATAATGAAACAGACAAGTGCCATGTTCAACAACGATGCAATTTTCATTGCCATTTCAGTGAATAATGGAAAAATATGTTCCCTCCCTTCTCTTTTTATATGTTCATTTTTTGTAAAGTTGTCCCCCAAGCCTGAAAAAGAGATAAAAGTATGCAAGGTGGAAGCTCCTAGCCACAATAGACTACAGTATTCCATTTTGTTGGTGGAAGCTCCTAGCCACAATAGACTATGGTAATCCTTTTTGTAACTAGTCTATCCCAACCTAAAAAAGGGTTAAACTTATACTGGGTAGATGAAACTTTAGGTAATTTAACGAGTGTGAAGTAAACAAGTTCACTCGGTGAAAAATGAGGGATTTTTAAAGAGCCTATTAGGGAAGAAGAAGAGACCATTCCACTGACCTACACCATGGATGAAAATAGAAATGGGATTAGACATAGAGAAGGAACTGAGAATAGAGATGAGGGTCTTTTTCCCATCAGATAAACTAATGGGGATGCTAGAATGAAAAACATAATCCCCTCTTCCCTTCCTCACTTCCATGGCCTAACCTCAGAGGACCCAGATACCCTTTTGTTCGAGTTTTCTATCATATGCAGAACTTATGATTACACCTTTGATGACTAGAATTTTAAATTGTTAACATACACCCTCAAAGATGCATCCTTGTGTTGGTTCATGGGTTTACCTGGGGAACCCATCACCACCTGGGCTCAGATGCAAAAATCCTTCAACAATAAGTATAGGGACTATTACATGTCTAAAGATACCAAAGAGGAAATTTTTAGAATGACCTTAGGACATGATGAATCTTTGGACGATTATGAGCAAAGGTTCCAACTCCGCTACACACTTGATCCTGAATCATTTAAGCTAGTCCTTCTTAGAGGGATCAAGGAAGATCTCCTAGAAACCCTAAACCTAATGTCAGGAGGAGACATTTACCATTTACCCTATGATGATATCAAGATAGTTTTCAAAAATCATTCTAGGGCAGCTAGAAAAAAGGGTAGGGCTAGTTAAGCTTTGGCTAGTTCATCCTCCTCCAACACATCCATAAAAAGTGAAATTGGGAACATGTTGGAAGACTTCAAGGGTGAAATGTTGCATACCCTTGCTCTAAAAATGGACACCATGCAAATCAAGAGGAAGTAGGAGGAAGTAGAAAGAGCCTTCATTGTCTTCTACCCTAGATGCACTAGGAGGCAGCCTAGGAACTAATTTCCGTTGAATCTAATAGAAATCTGCTCAATTTGTGAGGATAACAGCTCCACATACAAGAGCCCTTCTCAACCTATATTAAAAGATGTGTATTAGGGAATTGGAGGGGTGACTGAACAACTCTATTATATCAACCAAAGGAGGCCTCAAGGACCTCGACCATACCAACAAGGCATGCAAGGGGCATCCTATTCATATTACAACCCTAACCAAAATACATCCATTCCCCTTGGTGCCCTCCTGCTCATCCTTCATGTTCCACACCTTCTCCCTGGTATTTTTAACCTCAATATCATTTCTACCAACCAACCATTTTAGCCATATGCTCCTCCACAACCTCAATGGAATGCACCATCCCAGGGGTGGAGGCCCCCAAACAAAAAATATCCAGCTTTCTTGCCTCCATCTCCATCTCAACCATAGCTCCTACACCCTGCTCCACCTAACCAACCTTAGATGTCTGCTCAACCAAATATGGCCCCGAACAACAGACAGGCACAAGAGGTCTACAACGGAGAAACATCTTACCCTGCATATGTTGTGGAAATTCAAGAAATAAACCTCAGGTTTGGAAGAGTGCTTCCAAATAATCAACCTCCATCTCCACCTGAGGAGCGTGAAGAGGAAAAGGAGGAAAGTGTCCCTCAAGAAAATCCACCCCCTTCTTCTGAGATATTAATCCATCATGTCCAACACACCCCAGAAGAGATTAAACTTTTGGGTGAATTGAAAAATCTATGTGTTAAAGTCCCGCTTCTCCAAGTTATCAATGATGTCCCCATATACAATAAGTTAATCAAGGACAAATGTTTCAAACATCCTGGGAGGCGAGAGAAAGACACCCCTACCATTAATGTCACTTGACAATCGTCTGACTTAATGTTGGGGTGGGTGGTTCGCCCAAAGTATCTAGATCTTGGAAGTCCTGTGGTAGATCACACATTAATGGCATCATTGTCCTCCATACCTTGATCGATCTTGGGGATGTCATCAATGTGATGACTAAGGAGACTATGCTTAAATTAAATCTCCAAGGATCGTTAAGAAATACCACAACAATCTTGCGGCTTGAAAATAGGTACATTGTAGTTCTCCATTGATTCCTCAGAATACCCTATTAACTTCTTAGTTATCCAACCTAAGACCAGGTTCAATGGTTATCCTCTCATCCTTGGAAGGCCATGGTTAGCCACTGTTGATGCTTAGATAAGTTGCAGGGCTAGGAATATGACGATTAAAAAGGGCATTTTTCCAAACAATTGGTCTTGTACTCTCTTGCTCAAACATATTTGGAGCATGACTTACCTTTACGGTTAGACGAAGAGAAGGAATATGAAGTCTAATCTTAATATGTACCCTAGATGCTACTATAGGATGGGGGAAACCTGATGAAGATGACCTAATTGAGAAAATCCTCCAGAATCATCCCCCCAACACTATGTCTCTTGAGGAGTTAGTGAAGAAATTTGAAGATAACCCTTGGACTAATTTGTGCCTAGCTAACTCAAGTCATATTGATGTCAATATGATAGAGTTTGGCCTAGAAAGAATGTTGAAAATCAACCCTTCACTCTGTTTCCATCAGGGAGAGGAGTTATGTGACATGCTAAGAAAGCATCTGGATGACTTTACCTAGAGTTACAAGGAAATGAAGGGAGTGCACCCTTCGATGTGTAGTCACCACATTTACATCAAGGACGGTTGCAAGCCAATGTGCCAACCTCAGAGGAGAATGAACCTAGCCCTAAAGGATATAGTCAAAGAAGAACTACAAAAGTTGTTGGATTTAGGGTTTATTTACCCCATCTCAAATAGTGAGTGGGTGTCTCCTCTAGTTTTGGTTCCAAAGAAAAATGGGAAGTTGAGGATCTGTGCGGACTACAGAGAACTAAACAAAGCCACAAAAAGGGACCATTTCCCTCTACTTTTCATTGACCAAGTATTAGATGGTCTAGCAAGAAAAACTTTCTTCGCTTTCCTGGATGGATTCAGCGGTTACAATTAGATCCAAATCATCCCAGAGGACCAAGATAAAACCATCTTCACCTGTCCCCTGGGTACCTTTTCTTATAGGGTCCTTCCTTTTGGGTTATGCAATTTCCCTACCACTTTTTAGAGGGCAGCCCTAAGCATCTTTGCAGAGCTAGTCCATGAATCTGTGGAAATTTATATGGATGATTTCACCCCTTATGGGTGTGATTTCCTGGAGGCCCTCTCTAACTTGGGAAAATTATTAAAGAAATGCATTGAAATGAACTCGTCCCTTAGTCCTGAGAGGTGTGAGTTCTTAATGACTGCAGGGACTATTCTAGGTCACTCAATATCCCAGGAAGGACTGCAAGTGCACCTAAAGTAGATAGCTATCATAAAGAGGGTCCCTACTCCTCAGAAGCAAAGGGATGTTAGAATTTTCTTAGGTTTAGATGGATACTATAGGAGAATCATAAAATACTTCAGCAAGGTAGCCTCACCTTTATTTGGACTATTTTCCAAGGACTCTGAATTTTTATGGTGAGAAAGCTACCAAGAGGCCCTAGAAACTCTAAAGGACAAGTTGACTACTGCACCTATACTCTGAGGCCCAAATTGGGCTCTTATTTTCCACATCCATGATGATTCCTCTGATGGAGCTATAGGAGTAGCTCTAGGCTAGATATATGACAAGTTACCTTATGCCATTTACCTCATTAGCAAAAATTTGTCGAAGGCTAAATTGAATTAAACTGTGGCTAAAAAAGAGCTCCTAGTTGTTGTCAATTCCTTGAATAAATTTAGACATTAGATCACTGGTTACCATACCTTTGTACATACTATCCATGCTGCTATTAAATATTTAATGAAAAAACTTGATGTGAATGCATGAATTATTAGATGGTTGCTTTTGTTACAACAGTTTGTTCTAACTATCATTAATAAGCCTGGCAGAGAAAATGTAATTGCAATTTTTTGTCTAGATTGGATTTGCCTGCAAGTGAGGAAGGAATGGTTGATGACTAGCATCTAGATGAGCATTTATTCACCATTTCAGTTCTCTCTGTGGTTTGCTGACATAGCAAACTACTTAGTAGATGCACAATTCCCTCCAAATCTGTGCTCTAAGGAAAAGAGTATAATTATAAGGAAAAGTGTCCCATTCACTTGGATTGGGGGCAATCTCTTCAAGTTGGGCCCAAATCAAATTCTGAGAAGATGTCTCATGGAGGAGGAAGTTTTTGACATCCTTCTAGCCTATCATGATGGGCCTTATCAAGGTCACTTTACAGCCAAGAGGACATCGTTCAAGATATTACAAGCTCTATATTATTGGCCCACTCTCCACCAAGATGCAAGAAAATATACCAGCCAATGTGGTCGATGCCAAAGAATGGGGAAATCTACTCCTAGGGATGAAATGCCTTTGCAACCTCAAGTGACTTTTGAGCCATTTGACAAGTGGGGCATAGATTTCATTGGGCCCATTGCTCCACCATCAGGACAGAAAAAGTACATCATTGTGTGCACTAACTACTTAACAAAGTGGGTTGAAACCAAAGATGTCAAGTTAGCCACATAAGAGAAACTGGCTTAGTTCTTGAGGGAGAATGTGTTTTACAAGTTTGGATACCCTAGAGAGCTAGTCACTGATGAGGGCACTCAATTCACCTCACACATGATTGAAAATCTATTAAGCTAGCATAAGATCAAGCACAGGAAATACACTGCTTACCACCCTCAGGCCAGTGCACAAGTAGAAGTTACCAACAGAGCATTAGAAAGCATTCTAACAAAGGTGGTGAGCAATAGCAGGAAGGATTGGGCTAACATACTATGGGAGGCCACTTGGGCCTACAATACAATGTGGAAGACAACCACTGGCTTCACCGCTTATGATTTGGTCTATGGGGAGAAGGCTCTACTCTCCATGGAATTTGAATATAATACCTTGACAATGGTAGCACAGTTAGATTTGGATGTTATAAGGGCACAACAAGAGAAGTTTCAGCTCAATGGGTTAGATGAATTCAGGATGCAGGCCCTCCTACACACAGAGGTGACTCGAGTACAAATAAATGTTTGGCATGACAAAATATCAGAGACAAATTGTTTCAAGAACGTGATTGGGCTCTACTATATGACTCTAGATTCAAAGTTTTTAAAGGCAAGTTGATGACCAGATGCATGGGCCCATATGTGATATACAAGTTCCATGACAATGGGATTATTCAGATAATAATAATTTATGAAGAATGTATCCCCTTTCTTTTCAATGGTTGTAGATTGAAAGCCTACAAAAAGCCTCTGTCAAAGGAGGAGTTTGTCAGTAGAATCAATAAGGAAATAATGGTGATTGAAGGAGTCTCATCTTCCACCTCACCAAATTTTTGAAGACTGTTGAATTTTTGGAAAAAAAAAAATAAAAAATTAAAAGATAAGGACTAGTGAAAACCCCCATGAAGAACTTAAGCCCAATTTAGGGTTGAACCTCACTAAGGCGCAAGAGTTAAAAAAAAAAAAAAAAGACCCGTGGGTGAAAAGCTCCTTAAGGCAGCCCAAGAGTGAAAAAGAAAAAAACAAGACCCCTAGGTGAAAACCTCCCTTGAGGCACCTAGGGCAGGTAACCAAGATGAAAACCTCCTTTGAGACAATCTGGTTCTCTTTAAAAAAAAAATAAAAGAATGTAATGGTAGGGACCTCAAACCTACCCACTAATAACAGTTCCTAGTTTTTGCAGGTTTTCAAGAAAATAATGGACACCAAGTTCAGAGGGCAGCAAGCCATGAAAAACCCCATTTTTCCTTCATTCATTTCATATCCTCCATGACCACCATGTTTCATTCATCCATACTCATATCTAAACATCAAATATCCAATTTTCAAGCAATTATGTGATTTCTACAAGATTTCTTGTAGTTACTACAGGAGTTTCCTGTAGTACTACAGGAAGTCCTGAAAAACTACAGGAATGAAATTCCGATTGAATAATCATGATACATGCCTGTTTTGGGTTGAAAAATGGGTCCATTGACTTCACCACATCTCAATCAACACCATTTCATTACCATGTCATCCTCTGTGTACATCAAGAAATTCACTTAGAAGAAGAAGAAAAAATATATATATCAAAACAAAAAGGTAAAAAGAGAGAAAACAAAGAAATTTCAAAGGGCCATACCATCAATAGCCTACCTCACCTACCACTACATTACCCCATTTCCACCCCTTAAACACGTATTCACCCTCCAAGAGAAAAAAAGACAAACAAAAAAAATTAGAAAGAGGCAGCTATAGGATTTCCTGTAGTACTACAGGAAACCCTGTAACAGCCTCTATTGAAACAACAATTGTCTCCAGGCTTTTCATTTAGCATCATGCAGAGGAAGAACAGAAGCACACATGTACGAACTATGGCACCTGTCTAAAGCTCAGTGGAAATAGAAGAGACCAGCATCTACACATCACAATAGGAAGACAACCTATCAACAGAATAAAATAAACAAAACAAGAGCAGATGAGAAGATGTACCTAAATAAGAAGTGACATAGTAGAGCCACCCTCCAGCATGCATCAACAAAGCAAAGGAATCCATAGGTATGGCACCTCATCCACACTCTCTCCTAAGTAAAAAAATGATTAAAACTATAGGAATATGAAAATTTTGGTTTTATAAGCTAAAGGTGGCTAACTAACTTGGCCACCCTCAGCCTGATAACAAAAAGTTAAGTTCTAGTCAGCTAAACATGTGGCAAGGTCACATCAAAAGAAATCAATTAAAAAGGTGGTTGAGTTACATTGTACAAGAGTGGGTGATGATTATGAGAAATGGATACGTGATAACTAATAGTGGGTCAACGGTCCAAAATGAGAAATTATGTACCCATCCAGCCATCAGATCGCTCAATGAAATCGACCATAAATAGAAATATTCCATAACTTTCATGTAAGACATCATTCATTTCGAGATTTTGAGATTTGGGACCACCTGGAGGAGTCATCAAAGTAGAAATCTTTTCTTGGTCATCCTATAGTGATAACCTATAGGAAATGTAGGAAAACTACAAGAAACAGTGAGGAAAGCTAGTCTCGGCCATCCTACAGTGAGCACCTACAGGAAACACATGAAAACTATAGGAAACAGTGAGAATTGTCAAAAATTCTATGAAGGGGTGCCTAGGGCCCATCTATTCAATAATTATTCTCAACCAAGGCATTGCAGTGAAAGGTAGGTGCCCATATCCTCTACGTTTTCATTTGTCAAGTGGAAAGGAAAAGAAATTGTCATTTCTTTCTAATAATTACAGTGTGCATAGAGATAGACAAAATTGTGTGGAGGAATTGTGGGGTGTAAAGGGATAATTGTAGTCATCACCTTCCTAAACTCTAAACCGTCAATCACTTGGGAAATATCTTAAGACATATCCACCAAACTTCATACAATCAGATTGACAAAGAGAGAAGATCACAGGGGATTTCAACAGAAGGGAGCCCACCAGAACAACTAGAATACATGTCCATCCTCCTGTGGTAGAGATATTTAGAAGGCATCAATGGTTGGGATTATTCCAGCTACTTAAGATATTATGATGTTGTAGCTAGGTAATTTGTAATGTCACTGACACCTAAAGCTAGAGTTAGTGCCGCTATTGTAGTGAGAAGATTGTCAGTAATAATTACCCCTAAAAGCATTAGCAGAATGTCTACACTTCCTCTTGGTTTACAATGAAGAAAATAGGATAAAGTTAGTAGCACTTATGCCAAGAAGAAATTTTTCTTGGAATATAAGGAACCAATTGAGGACAAAAATGTGATTAGAAGGGATATCATTCCATATTATTGGGATGAAGTAAGCTATCACATTCTCAAGTATATTTATTGTGAGGGAAGGCTCAATATAGTCTATGGTTATAAATTTAGACTCCTCCATGAGCTGATATTTGGATAAGAGTTGCCTCCTCATAGAAGACTTAGTGTGCCCTAATTTTTGTTGTAATCAATGATAAACATGAGCATCAAAGTGTTATGTTCCTACAATAATAGGTGTCATAATTTTTGAATATCTAAGGTCAAATCTATAATATGTACATACCTTTGATTTCTGCAAATGTTTTCCATACTCAAAAAATCAAAAAATTAAAAAATGTAAAGAGGATATGTCCTAAAAGAAAAATCAAAAGACATAAAGAACGAAAAAGGTCAAAAAAGATGAAAAATGAACCCCAAGAAAAAAAAGAAAAAGACCATGAAAGTGTGCAAGTCCAAATGCCACTACCATTTAATTTTTATGCATAATAATTATTGTGTGCAGCTTGTTACCTTTGCCACAATCCATGGATGGTCAAACAGTTTAAGCTTGGCTATTTCATGCTTTCATTTTTATGTTTATAGATATAGAGTAAAGTCTGAACAAATTGTTTAACCTTGGAAGATAATTAGATTAGGTAGAGTGAATAAAGGAGATCAACAGTTTAATTTGAGCCCTTGGATGTAATAAGGCTAGACTTAGATAGATTTCTATTGTTAAAGAAAATAAAAAATGTTTTGATAAGGGTTTACCATCTTAAGTGCACCCTAATAAAGAGTAGAAAAAATGGTAGGATAAGTAGATGGGTAAGTAGTTGAATGGTTACAGAATTATGATGAATGACTAGTTAAGATCATATCATTTACTTTGATCAACAGGTTACTAAAGCATGGATGATAATTGAGCTGTTACATAAGGTCAAGTGGTTAATTTTCCCATTCATTTTACCCTTAATTTACTAATTTCCAATAAGTAAGGACAAAAGTACCTAAAACCTTAAGTTAAAGGGGCTCAGAGCATTTCTTTGACTTCTGGAGGGACCAAACCCTTAGCCCAATAACTTATAGGGTCTAAGTACTAGAAGCCCCATCATCAACATTCACCCTCTTCAATTCATTCATTTGATCTAAAAATCCCTTTTCCTAAGGTAAAATCACTATTTTCCTCGCGAGAGTAATTACCCCCATACAAAACCCTTTTTTTTCCACAAAAACCCACAAATATGTGTTTAGCCTAAGTTATAATGTTTAAATGTGGAAAGCAAATAAATTCAATAGACATTATACTTGGCGCATTTCATTTCCTGCTTTCATTTCATATTGACTTCTAACATTATTTATTTAAATCCTAAAGAAAACCCCTTTCCTGTATGTTTTATTAAAAATCCCATATGTTAATATCCCGCCCTAAGGTTTGAAACATAAGCCTCATTAATAAACTAATTAAAGGGATAAATTAAGTCAATAAGTGACTAATTAATAACCATGGCCCAACACCGTATAAATAAATAAATTAATCAATCAATGATTAATTAATAATCTTTCCCCGTCAATTAAATCACTTCCAACGTCATTAAGCCTCCCTAATCTGCAGTTAATTAATCCTTTCACTCACTAAAACCCCGTCGGGCCTCTCCATTAAACCTCTGATCACATCATCATCCCGATCACCATACGATCTAACCCTTTTGGATCCAACAGTCAACATTCATATCAGGCAGTCTCTGAAGGATGACCTTTACCCACCAAATGTGGGTGGTTTCACTGTCCACCCTGTCGCTATGTGGCGCTCGATGAATGGCATCAGGTGAGCTCTTCCCAAAACCACTTTATCCCAAAAGCGGTGTGATGGATTCTGCTTACCACCTTCGCTACACATCAAAATGTCACATCCCCTGTTGGCGTCAACTGTCATTTTCCCAATGTACCCACCAAATTCATTGACTTTACAAATAAAACCAAAAAAATTATAATTTTTCATTTTATCATGAAAAAAAGAACATTCTGACCTCCATGTAAGCACAGAGTACATGCAACCATCAACCTGCTACCAACCACCAACTTACTGAACCTGCTGAAACTCTTGACCACCTTTCAGTCGTGTGTGCTTCTCGTAAATAGTACATAGTTGCCATTACTCTATTCAAAAGCCGAAACTAGGTATTTACCCCAAATTCACTGAGAAACCATGTTTTCTTACCAAACCTAAACTAAATTGCTTCAAATCCTAAATAATTTATTAAAATAAGCTACCTGGTGACTCTAAAATACCCTGAAATAGACTAGTTTTTCCCAATTTAACTGAAACCATTTGCCCCCATCCTTGAATCCACAAGAATCAAGGATGTATTCCCCAATTTCATTGAATGTCATGCCCATTATGACTCCTCATAGGAATTTGACCATCTCCCACTAGCAGATAAAGAATTCCAGATTAAAGATACCTCTATCTCAGAATCCCCTTTGAAACTATTCTGCAGGTACAGATACGAGTACCTGGACCATGTACACTACATTGGACTCTAGGAATTAAGATTACCCAAGTACCAATTCCCCAGAGTTCACATCTTCCCAAATATTGTACATCACTACCACATGAACTATGATCCCATCCAAAGGGCAGTGAGAACCCTTAACCAATCTATACTATTTACCATCACTGCTGAGTCCATTAATGAAATGCTACAATTACAGCCAAGCCAAAGCTTGACTCCTCTTTCTATTGGAGATATGCTAAATAGATGCCCTACACTCACCTCAATCAAACTTACTTGGTTATACCAAGCCTTCATCAGAGAAGAACAATACACCCCAAAGGACTCTCCACCTTACCTATGGACTATATTCTCTGACATTGGCCGAGACATCATAAACATGATATCTGGTGTGCTAGGCTATACTAAAAGTGAATTTGCTGATGAAATCATTATATCCTTTATATCCATCTACTCTCTTGGGCAACCACTAGCCATTATGTTTGACTATGCTAAGTTCATTGCTAATAAAATGCATGATCAATTCATGAGGTTAGATAATGAAAGAGTGTTTAAACATTATTCAGTTATATATCATTTGTTATTGTATTATCAAGCTAATAGATTTCCAATCATCCTCCAAAAGCTTAATACCAGAGGCAACCCCAAATCAGTGATCTTCTGGACTTCATTAATCCATCCATTTGACTCTCAATATTCTTATACTGATTTCATAGATCTCTTTGTGTACCTAGTGACAACTATGCTACTAGGAATCCCTCCCCCCAGAATCAGTGCAGACATTAGGAGGGTCCTACAGTTGTCCCAGCAATATAAAGTGGGGGATTGGTACTTGTACCAAAACCACACTGAAATCAGAATCTATGGATGTGAGCTGGCTCCCTACAAATTGCCCAGATACCTCCCTATGAGATTGTTTGCTCTGGAGTACTACAGGAAAATGATCAATTTAGATGAGCTGCACTTTGTGAAATCCAAGAAGGCCGCTCATATTAGGATAAAGGATCGGCTTGGCCCTTCATATGTAACATTAGGGAAGTAGGGAAGGAAGCAGAGGAAATCCTCCAAAGATTGAGACTAAAACAAAGTTTTATTTGTAATTAGGACACTTTAGCCTTCATTTGCAATAGGAGATAGAAGAATAAATTATGTCCTTACATCTACCATAGAATACCTAAAATTGAACATTATGCAAATCAACTTGAATGGGTGGAAAACACTTTGGTAGACCAGGATAACACAAAAACTGTTGTCAATAGTGTTTTGATTGATTTAGATAGAAGACTTGATGAGGATTCATTTGTATAGGTGCCATGAGAAAATCAATCTCAAAGGAAATCATAGGAACACAATGGACAGAAATTAGAGCAACCAGGGCGATTAGAGCAACTAGAACCTTCAGAGCAACCAGGGCCATCAAAGCAACCAAAAACTTTAGAGCAACCAGGGCCATGAGAGAAACAAGAACCTTCAGAGCATCTAGAGGAATTAGAATAACCTGAGATTTCAGAGGAACTTTCTCAACCAAAAAAATTCATGAGAAATCCTCCTGTTTTGTAGACTCCTCTAAATGAGGAGAGGAACCTCAAGAGAGATAGAGAGAAGGCCACTCCTTCCAGTAGACCTGTTGTCCAAACCTATACTAAGAGGCAAAGGTTGAATCCATTTTCAGAACAGGAGTATACTGATGAGATAACAGGAACTATAGGTGCAGAAAGAACACAAAATAGGCAGACCACACCTTCAGGAGGTACACAAGAACCTTCCAGCTCATAGGCTCAAATGCTAGAAAGGCAACAGAGTGTGGAAGTATCCTCCTTCAGGGCTCCTACTGGAAAAAGCCAAGATATCAAAGAGAAATAAAAATAAATCAGGGCAAGAAATGAAATATAAAAGCCCAAAGTTATGCACACTACCTAAAAATGGCTCCAACAAATCAAGCAAGGCTAATGTTAGCCTTTGACATAAAGGAAAGTAAAATGCAAATGATTTTTTTGAAACCAACTACACAACAACCCAAATCAATGGAAAATTATTTGAAAACAGATTTTGAAGTATTGGCCAAGGAGATCCATCCTATTGACCAAACAAAACTACACAAGCAAACTGTTGAAATGGTCTACTCAACCTTGACCAGCAAGGCAATTGCAACCCACCAACTCCAAAATTCCCAATATTCCCACCTTCGGATCTCTTAGATGAGGGATCCATTTATAGATGTGTGCAAGGGTGTGATTCATCTCTAGGGTTTGACTAGTGTCATTCCACTTGTTACAATTGGTTCCACTTGGAGATTTATTGAATCTCTTACTCATCCCTGGGTGAATTCAGAGAGGCAAGTAGCATATCAGAAGTTTCTAGAAGATTCCATGAGCAACCACCTAGCAAATTATCTCGGACATTTGTCCATCCTCACCCATCACACCCTATAGAAGGCCTAATCAGTATGCATCACACCCTGGGAGTGTACCACTCAGTATGCATCACACCTTACTAGTGGAGCAGTCAGTATGGTTCAGTTTAGGCCATTTCTGGATGGTTTCTCAGGTGGAACTTTTGGGGAATGATGTAATTAGATGAATATGTTTTTTTAGGTTATGAAACAAATCTTTTAGGGGTTGAAGAGCCCTAGTTTATAGACACATAATTTTGGGGTTGATGTGCCCAAATATGTCTATAATAGTTGCCCCCTAAAGCATGAAGTCGTAAATATTGAGGTCGGGTGAAATGATTTATCATGAGGATCCGAGGTTTCAAAATAGAAGGTGACCTGCATAAGTTACAATAGAATACATCATCATAATATAAATTTCATGATCTAGCTGAGGTAGGCATTCACATGCTCAAATTTATAAGTTCATTTCATGTACATAAATCAGATAGTCATCTGTAGATGCAGACTGGTGATTCTTCAGATGTAGAGTCATCATCCTTGGTTTGGTTGACCATCTATGTAGCGCCTTTGTACATTTGATGTTTTTATATCCCCGAGTATATCACAGCCCGGATGGATAAAACTAGATCCGAGGTCTTCAAACTCATTCAATCTTCACCCGATGTACAATTCAATCCATGTGAAGAGATGTTATGAAGTCGAACATGGAAAGACATCGCCTGATTAACAACTGATAATGTAAGTTGTTAACAAATGCAAGAGGAATCATCGGTAACGATAATGACCCTCAAGGTACTATAGTATAATTCACGTGGTGCGAATATATGATCCGATGTTGAACACCACGCAAAATCTTTTGTTCAATGGTCATTGATGTCAATTTATCGTCGGAAGTGAGAAACTTGCCATTGATGTATGCAAGCTTCAAAGCACTGAAAGGGGTGTTTCTAAGTCAAATTCTTGGATAGTGAGTTGATGTTGACAAGAAGTGACTCATTGTAGGAAGGCCTTGATGTATCCCACATCTACAAAAAAAATCAAAGAAAATGATTTCTGGAGGTGAAAACGGACTGATGACACGAGGTTCGGGAATGGCGGTCACGAAAAAATGAAGGTTGGAGGTATTGCAGTGGATGAGACATTAATTGGATTGTGGTTTCTCAACTGAATGACTTCTCTTGAACATGTCGGTGACACTAAAATGGATTGGTAGCGTTAAACCCAAAATATGGACGGTGTGAAAGACCAATGATGGGATGACCGGTGAATGGAATAACCCAACCCTACTCAATCATGGTGGAGTGAAAGTGTCATGTTCAAGAGCAACCTGCTACCATAAGTTCTTCAAGTTTTTTCCCCTTTTCCCCAATCATTGCTGACTAGTACCTCTTTATCTTTTTCAAGCTTGAGGAGGATAACATATGCTTGTTCTATAATTTTCCTTCTAGGCAAACATGTCGCTATGTTTTAACGAGTCTAGCGACACTAAAACTCGGCCTAATCTAGAATGGACAAGTTTGTTGCTATTATTTTAATGATTTTAACGACAAGGATAACTTGGTCCTTTTCATGTTTAGAGAGTTTGAAAAGGGATAAAAAGAAAAATCCAAGAGTTCTTTTTCGTAAAATAATCCTCAAGTCTAAAAAAGGATAAAATAATACAAAAGGGATGACTTTTCTGATCACCTTAACGAGCCAAAAAATACAAGCGCTTGATTTTTTCATAAGATAATCCCTCGGGTCCAAAAAAGTATAAAATCATATGGGAGGGATGACATTTCGAATCACTTTAACGAGCTAGAAACACTGACACTCAACAATCTTTTCATATTTAATGAGCCTGAAAACAGTTTAAAGGAGACTCGATTTTGAGGAATGAGTGGTTTCTAGGGTAGCAACTAGTTCCAGTGAATTTGGAACTTCTCAAAACATGGTGAATTCTGTGAAGAGGCTAGCTAATAAGGACCAATCATCACAACTATTCCTAAAAGGGATAAAACAACCAAGTGGAAGCGTATTATTGGCCAAAGGGATGGAGGTGATGAGAGGTACACAACAAAGGTTCAAAAGGCTGATAAAATGGCAATCACAAAGGTTATTTAATTGAAGGTGGGTTCATTTTTGACAAGCTTGAACCATGGGGGAAATAAATTTACCAATGTGAATATTCTCTACAATATTACGTTTGGTCAAAATATTAATGGCAAATATTTTCTTCAATGTTTGATAGATTTCGCTCGAAATCTATTGTGTTTACAGAGTTTAGTAAAAAATCAAAAATTGAAGGATGATTGAGGTCATTTGAGTAATCTTCTTTGTCATCTCGAAGGTGGGAATTATGGTGGTAATCTTCCCATGGCATCTCTCCTATCATCATTGATTGGATGATCCCTTCATCTATAGAATGTATACGAGACCAAGGATCAAAAGAGGTACCATATTCTAATGACCTCTCTACCCAAACACTCATCGAGTGTCGATTCGGGTTTGCCACCCAAGCCCAGAAAACGGATTGCTACAAAAATTCAATGTGGCTAGGTGGCAACACCTGGCGATGATCCTCACTGTCAAAAAGGTCAGAACTCTTCTTAAACTTAGATGATGTAGAAGAGATCGTTTGATAGGTTTCCACTGTGGCCACTCCTGTGAAACTAGATGGAGGCGGGAGGGAAAAAGTACCCATTAAGGATGGGCCTTTTAGGAGACCTACTCTAAAATTTTGAAGCGATTGCGAACTTCCATGGATCAATGGAATGCTTCCAGTAGCTTGTGAACTGTTAGGAAAAAAGGTTAGTTGGTCAATCATTGTTATTCCACCTTGGAAGGGAAATGCAATATTTCTAAAATATGTAGACACAATGGCTGTCATAGCATAAATCTAGGGCCTTCCTAGTAAGATATTGTAATCAAGGTTTCCATCAATGACCTCGAATTCAATCTCTACTATCTTGGCCCCCCTGTTCAACTTGCAAGTTACTTAAAATCCCATACAGAGTGTATGTTCTTCCATAGAATTCTTTTAATGTTGTTGATGATCGTGACAAGGGTGGTGAACCAAGGGTTTTCGAGCAACTCATTGACATAATACAGGTAGATTCCCCCTCATCAATGATGGTTTGATGAACATTTTTATTGATGGTTTTTACATGTATAAGGAAAGAAAGTTGGGTTGGTAACTAAGGTGTATATCCTTTATGATTAAAGGCCCCAAGATTGGAATCCGTTGGATCAATCCCACCTATTGTTGATAACAAATCCTTCTTTTGGGAGGGAAAATTTTGTAATACCTCAAGTGTTGACATAGTGGATGGTGATTGAGCCATATCCTCCACTATGTTATAATTTTGAGTAGCTTGAGCATGAGGATTAAATGTTGATTTATGTATGACTCCCTTTGGCAACTATATAGTTAATTCAGGGATAATGGGTGGAACAACTTTTGGCAAAGTCATTATCGAACTGCTAGGTTGATCTGTAGCCTGGTTGTTTGACGACGATGGATTCCCATAATCTTTATTCCTTGTCAATATCAAAGCATAATTTTTCTTGTTTGAGATGGATAGAATAAGAACGTGGGATGTGGAAGAACGATCAATAGCAACCAGATTAGTTTCTAGGTTTGGAAACGGATCAGTCAACACCACTAAGGTATTCGAATCCTTCAAAAGTTTTGAAATCTCAGATCGATGTGGACAATCTCTCATATAATTCTCCTCGTTACATATCAAACATGGAAAACAAGGAGGTTTCTTTGACCTAGTAGGGTTCTGAGAGGATTTTTCAGGAGTTGAATTCTTCTGTTTCTTCTTCTTATTTTTTCCTTTCTTCTTGCCCCCCGGTTTCTTTAGATTTTTGCTTTTTTCAAATGACACGGCATTAAACTCTGAGGCAAGAGGTTTATCATTTGCATTTTGACTAGAAACAATAAGAGCTTTACCAGATGGACCCCTTGCAGTTTTCATGCTTGAGACATCGATCATGTCGTCACTGGCATGAGAGTTCCTATTCCATTTATGAGGTGGAACAGAAAATTCTGGTCTAGGAGCGTCAGGAATTTTGTCGTAGAGTGTGCCAAACTAAGTGTAGATCAAGTCTAAATATTAGGCACGAGTAATGACTTCCTCTTCAGTGACAACTCCCCCTTTCACCACGTCCTTAGTGATATATGGAAATAAGGACATAATAAACCACTCAGCTAAAGCTGATCAGGAACATACATCTTTACCATTCAACAACGACGTCGACACTCATGAATATGATCAGATATGTGAGTGGCCATGGTATAATTAAAGTTGGCAAGGAATTTTTCTCCCGTTTCGTACCTGATGGGTAACTGAAAGTGAGTTAGAAAAGTAGTGGCAAGGTAGCTGAAGTTATCAAATGAAACTCTAGGCAATTCTATATACCATTTCACTGTTGGACCAGTGAGTGTTCTCTAAAAAAGGAGAAGCCTAATCGAATCATGATTCAGGGTGTTAGATGAGCACCACAAATGAAAGTTCATTATGTGATTCGATGGATCTTCTCTTGGATTTCCATTGAATTTAGGAATATCAAAGGGAAGTTTATGAGAAATCGCTGGCCACCAAAGGGCATATCCAATTAGATCATTCATTAGCCAGTTCAAATCTGGTAATTCTAGAGTTGCTACAAAAGGCAACTATTGATTCAGGTTAGGTGAAGTGTACCCAGGATAAGATGGAATCGCCTGAGCAGTAGGTCTTTTCATACCAGCATAATGTATCTGATGCTAGTAACTTTGATAAGGTTGTTGGACATAACCAGTATAGTGTGGTTATTGATAACCGTTTTGAAAATGTGGTTGTCCATTACCTACAAATATTTGTTGCTTAGGTCCTCAGTAGGCTTGATATTGACCAAATCCAGTTTGAGCTTGTGAACCAAGTTGAAACTGAGGTTGGGTTTGTTGGAATTTTGGTTGTTGGTATTGTACCAGCCATGGTTATTGGACCATTTTTTATTGCCCAATACTGGAAGATTGACCAAGATGCAAATTGACAATATCTATTTGCACTTGAGTTGTTCCAGATAAGGAAGCACTAACCTGAGGTTGTGATTGAGCCATAGAGACAAGTAGCTATTGTATCACAACCTGAGATATTTGAGGTTGAGACACAACAGGCTATGCTTGTGCTTGCGACACAGTCATAATAACAGATGTTGTGGGAATATTTGACACAGGTTGGATTGGTTGCATTGGATATACAACCCTTGGTTGTTGTGGCAGTATTGGTATCCAACCACTAGATGTAATTCCAGTTTGACCTAAATTTTGTTGGAAACTCTCATATGTTGTTCCCCAGGAGGAAATAGTCAAAAGGCATAAGGCCCTCCATATTGCAGCAATCCAATGTTTAAAGGATATATCGGTCTTTGAAAACTATTTTGCCTAAATTGATACTAGCATGCAGGATCAAATTGTTGGGTTTCAACATAAGAAATACCAGATCAGACTCTGGATGAATAAATAGGGACCAACCATGTTGCCGAAGTAGCCCCTGAGTGGACTCCAGTTAGTGATTGATAACTAGCCAGAACAGATGGTACAACAGCAAACATTGTAGGAATGGTAGGAGTAAGTTTTGTCGTAACTATATCAGATGAGACATTCCTAGATGTTGATGGTTACTCGGACATGTTTAGTCTATCCAAAATATTTCCTAGCGATTCGACAGGAACTTATGATGAAGAAGGATTAAAAGAACCAAACTCAGGAGTAGAAGGACACAAATGAATCCCAGTTCCAAAATGAAATGGGGTACTAGATGGTGGGTCCTCTACTATCTCCTCTATAGCAATCAGGCTAGGTGGAAGAGGTACACCGTCAGGTCCGTAAAATATTTCTAGAGCCGAAGAAGGTATAGTTTCTACAGTGACAGATACTAGAGGGGTGACACCTTCTGAATTCTGAAACTCAACTTCCACATGTTCAAGTAAGTGAACTTTCGTCTCAAAGAGAGGTTCTTGAACAACTATTGGTTTGAATGTAGCCTCGGTTTAAACTGAGATGGGTTCTGGATCAACTCTAGATGGAGTTTTTTTAGGTATAGAAGCGTGTACCGTTACGGTAGGATTAGTTCTAATGTCCTATTGTAACTGCGGAACTTCTTCTCTAAAGGCAGATGTACCAAAAATAATTGGAGTAACTATAGTCTCTGACGATGTTGAAACACAAGTTTCAAATAAACCAGATGAATTGGACTCAGTTAAACGAGATCGTTTTACCCAGGTTGGCTTTGCTTCTAGAGTTAGAGATGGTTGACTCGCTAGTCTCTGCAAACGATGGGGTTTTAATTGACTTTCTTCCATGATTGCGGATTACTTGATCAACTCAAAATTAAGGGGAAAATGATGTTATTCAGAATTCAATTAATTTTAAAGACGCGTTGACACAACTTTTCTTTTTTAGTTTTTAAGAGTCTAGAAAAAGCTAAATATGGCTCTAGTCTCCTTCAATTTTTAATGAGCCTGAAGTGACAAGTGCTCAGATGGACATTTTCTTTTAAAGCGTCGAAAAGGAATGAAAGTGACTACTCCAGAAAATCTAGATAGAGGGATTACCAAACCAATCGCAAAACTGCAATATACACCTTGGTGATAAATTAAAAAGAAATTACTGAGGACTTATGTATGACAGACAATCTTCCCGAATGTTGTGTTCAGTGCATTGCGATCAATAAGGCAGAAGACTCATCTTCCTATGGATAAAGGATTAAGCTTATTGTGGTCTCCCAATATAGGCAATGGCACGAGGAGCAGAAGTCTGTGCTATCACATCTCATATCAAGGAGGAGGAATCACCCAACCTTCAATGAAAATGATAGTTACTAGTTTTAATGACGCCGAAACACGTCTCTAGCTTAGACCTCTAGATGTGTTGTGTTAAGTTCCAAAGCATTGTTAGGTTCATTGAAATTTATTTTAGATTTGATCTTGTTTATAGTTTTCCTTTCAATGGTTCACCGTGTGATGTTGATTTTGAAATTCCTAGAATTCAATCTACAATGATAAACAATATTTGTTTATTTTGAGCAATGAAAATCCTAGCTACTAGGGAAAGATGATCACAATTATTTCAAACAGAGAGCAAAGAGCACACAATAGTGCATTTTCCTAAATCATTTTTTGCACACAAACTACAAAATACTAAATGCAAATGCATGTATTTGTTTTCATTCCCCTCAATGTGAAAAATGACAAAAAGGAAACCTAAATGTAGCAGAGATCTGAAATATTTTACTCAAAGAGACATTTTCGACATTGCTTTTTCAAAAGAGAAAGGAAGACTAAATGACACTTTTCAATTTTGAATAAAAAATGCTTTTGACACTGCAAGTAAAAACAAATCAAACCAAATACATGATGACAATTTCAACTGACTATCCACAAAAGGAAGAATCCATGACACTTCTCTTTTGACACAAAACGACCATTATGACACTTTTTGTACGAAAGTGACAGATCGATTTAAGCAACTTTTCGACAAAGGATTGTAAATTATGAAAAAATACACAAAAAAAATTACTAATCCTAATCTAATGGAGGCTTATTTATGTGATGCAAGTAGGCTTCAGTAATGAGGCATTGTTCATAAGCAACAAAACATGTAAAAAAAACTGAAAACAAGGTTAAAAACCCCCAATTTCTAGAATGGAAAAAGGTTCAGTCAGTCATCACACCTCAGCTTCACAGAAATAGGGATGCATTGCACTTATCACACTTGGGAGGTGCGATGCATACTGGGTTACAGTGACAGATAGTGTGATGGGCCAGGGAGCGCAACTGAAGTGGGTTTTGGCTTAGATGTGCAACTGTTTTCAATGAGTTAGGCTGAGATATGATGAACAATGAAGAGCAAAGTATAGAGGGAGTCCTTGAGAGGTTACTGAGCTACCAAAAGGGCATCTAGAATGCTTGTAAGCAAAATGTTTAATTCAAAAACTAAACCAGATATTAACTGAAGCAGCATTCATCTACTATGCAATTGCAGAGCAAGAGTAGTTCGAAGGCTACCTGGCTGACTTTAGGCTCTGTATATAGTTTATAAAACAAAAAATAACAACAAACAAACATATGTTCTTCCCCAGCAGAGTCGCTAATTTGTTTCAGGGAAAACTAGTGTCTTATAAAATGATTAGCCCTCTAGGTTTGGTAGCTACCCTAGAAACAACAGCTTAAAGTAATTCAACGATTTCTTCTATGTGCAACAGATAAGAGAAAGATAAAGGAACCAACCTGAAACTTCCACTTAATCCCTTGCTTTATCTCTCCCCCCCTTGACAGAGATTTCAACTCCTCTCCATACTTAACCCGCTTGGAGAGTACCTGCACAAGTACAACAAAAAAGAACCGCCAAAGCAACGTGATCTATTACAACATAAACATTACAGAATAGGATACATAATGAAAAAATGATAACAATCACAAATGATAACATTCACAATTGCACATTCATATGGAAGAAAACTTGAAGAACTTTATTAAATAGAAGGGAGAATTACAACCCAGTTGTTTGATACAACATCATCCTCCCAGCTTCAATCCCTCTTCACCTCATCATATAGCGAGATCACACCAACAATACAATGTTCTTTCCTCAATTACAAACTATCAACACTTCCTTGCAATTCACAATATTCCCGCCTCCGGATCTCTTAGATGAGGGAGCCATTTATAGATGTCTGCAAGGGTGTGAGTCATCTCTAGGGTTTGATTAGTGTCATTCCAATTGTTACAATTGGTTCCACTTGGAGATTTCTTGGATCTCTTACTCATCCCTGGGTGAATTCAGAGGGGCAAGTGGCATAGGAGAAGTTTCTAGAAGATTCCATGAGAAACCACCTAGAAAAATATCTTGGACATTTGTCCATCCTCGTCCATCGCACCCTATAGAAGGCCTAATTAGTATGCATCACACCCTGGCAATGTACCACTCAGTATGCATCACACCTTGCCAATGGAGTAGTTAGTATGATTTAGTTTAGGCCATTTCTGGATGGTTTCTCAGGTGGAACTTTTGGGGAATGATGTAATCAGATGACTATGTTCTTTTAGGGTATGAAACAATTCTTTTAGGGGTTGAAGAGCCCTAGTTTATTGACATATAATTTTGGGGTTGATGTGCCCAAATATGTCTATAATAGTATCCAAGCCACTGAACTTAAGAAACTTAGAGAAAAAGTGTCAAATCTAGAGACTGACTGTAAACTTGCAGATACAAGAAAAGGAAGAAGTTCAAAAGAACCAAAGGATGGTAGAAAGAATAAAAGTCCTTGAAAAGGGATTGACATTACAAGAGCCACTGGGAGACATGAAAGAAATTCTTTGGGCTAACATCATTTATTCCATCAATGATGTTTGGCCTTCTATTCAAGTTATTTTTGAAGAAACTGAATTAGTCAAATTAGCCATAGAAGGAATCCACAAGACAATGGAAGAATTAGGAGTTAAACCTCAAGAAGCCAATCAATTAATAACCTCCTTAAATAGAAAAAACATGTATCATCTTGATGAACTGGAAATAGAAGACAAGACAACAACCATCATTGAAATAAATAAGGTTCTCACCAAAAGGAACTTGATGCTAAATCTGGAGAAAAGGTGTCAAAGCATCCAAGCAGACATTGATAGGTTTATGATAAAGTATGGCATCTAAAGAGAAGAAGGACTTCCCAGTCCTATGGTGGTACATGACAAGTTGATGACTCAAGAGGATTATATTTAAATATTAAACAAGCTAACCAGAAACCAAGCTAGTACTTCAGGGATGAAATCTTTGCCCACTAGAAAGGTACTATATGATGGCCTTGAAAATCTATTTTATATAGAACATGAGTTCAAGCACTTGTTTACAAGCAAGCTAATTTTTTCGAAGTACACAGAAGCTGACGTATACAAAAAGATGATAAGGATGAAATTACTTGATAGTGAATGGTGGACAAAACTTACTGATTTACTATAAAGTTACTGTAGTAAATCTACATAGTAAAACATGGCTTCCAGGTAAAACAGGTAATACAGAGTCAAAGAAGAACAAATAAATAGTATCAGTAGGTAGAAGATAAAAAGTGATTCTAGCACATAACTACAAAGCAACTAAAAGAGCCATAACCGAATTACAATAGCCAACATAGTCAAAATAAAAGTGACAGCAAGAAAACAGTTCTCCATCTGTCTCTATCTTTGTGTTAAAGATATTTTCGGTTTCCTAGAATAATTATCATATGGTTATGAGATATTTTGTACCATTTTTTGTATAAATACTTCAAAAATTGAGGTAATTAGTGTGGATTAAAATACTTTTCTGTAAACATTTTATTTTTTAGCCAAGGAGCTATTGTACTCAATACTGGACTAGTTTTGCTGGAAATGAAATAAAGCTAAGGAAATTTCACTAGATTCTTGTGCACAATTGGAACAACCAAGTATTATCTCTTCATGTTATGAATATTCACACGTGTTTCTTATAAAATCTGTAAAGTAAACAAGGAATGATATCTCAGAATTAGCTTAAATGCTCTCTGTTTTAACTATTTATTTTCTATATGTTTTCTACTAAGCTATCTTGGTCTAGGAATTCTTAATTTCTCCCTTACTTCCATAGTTTATCCCCCCTTTTGGTCCATAGTAATGGATTCTTCATTTTCCTTTGCTACTGATCATCCTTCCTTTCCTCATCTTAATCCTGGTTAAGGATTCTTAATTTCCCTTTACCTTGGTTGGGACTACTCCATCGATTTAAACCTGCAAATTTTCTTTTGTTGTGCTAGCCTACCTAGTGGAATTTTACCTTAGTGATAGATCAAATCCAATTAAGCCTTTATTGATTGACTCCATAGTCCAATGGCCTAAATACCTTCTCTTCCCATCTATTTTCTCAATTCCACCACCCAATCAAAACAAAATACCTTGAGCACTAATAACTAGCCTAAATCTACCCAAAACAAAGTCAAATTATAAAGAGAGAGCCCTCTCTAGACTTAGGTTGGCTAGAACCTGAGTCTAAAAGATTAGGTTTGTGGTTACCTCGGACAATTCCTTCTTTAATAACTTCTAGGGAAAACATCTGAGTGATAACATAGTGGCGACCATACTGGGGACTCAAACCATAGTCTTAATAAACCTTTCAGAAATTGAAATTTTTATTTTTAAGCCTCTTAAAGGGTTTATTAGAAGTTATTTCAAAAATCCATAAAAATAAAATAATTAGGAAAAGCTCAAAATATGGCTTCAGGGAGAACTCATTATACCAGGGCCAACCCTGATCCAAATCCTCCCCTTGTATTTGACAATCCCAACCTTGTTCCAAGAATAATCAAAAGACAAGAAAGTTCAGTAAGCCCAAGACCTTTATTCAAATCCAATTCATACTCTATTGAGAGGTTGTTCCTAGAAGACCTCCCTTTTGACGAGTATTTTGATAATTCTCTATTTAGAACTAAGTCTGAGAGTGAACTTGAGGACACAGTTCTAGATCCAGAATTCACAGTTGAACTTGAAATCCAAAGAGAAAACTTGTCAATTGATTATTACCTTCTGAATTCCCCTCAATCATCCTTAACTTCTAATAGAATCCCTGAACTTTCTGAAACTGCTTCTACTTCTTTTAGCTCACCATCATTTCCCCACACCTTTGAAGATCGTCCCTCATCTCCATTGATACCTTCACTCCCCCATCAACTTATCACTACTTTTCAAATACCCATCACCCTCACTACCCCTACTCCTCCTGTTGTCCCAAATCCCCCTATTACCCCAACTCTTATTCTCAATCTTCTCCAACTTAGAGCTATGGCACTCAGATATGCACCTCTTATCATGTTTGCACCTCAAGGTGCCTTGCGAGCTGATTATCAGAGTAAAATTACCTTATTTGATGGCACTGGAACTTACATTGCACAACAACACACAAAGAAAATGACATATTATTTTGAACTACATGAAATTGACATAGGAGATGTCCAAATGAGAATCTTTGTCCAAACTCTAGCCAATGTAGTGAGAAAATGGTTAAGATCTTTACCTCCTAATAGTATAGATAGTTTAGAAGTTCTTTACCAGCAATTTTTAAATAGGTGGGAGAAGGAAAAGAACCCCCTTCAAATTCTTTCTGAATATGAAAACCTTAAAAGGGGACCAAGCGTAACTGTTCAAAACTATTGTACTAGGTTTAATAATGTATATAATGCAATCCCACTTGACCTTAGACCTCCACCTGGCTTAGCCCTGATTAAGTTTCCAAATGGATTTGACACAGATATGACTTTTCAACTTAGAGAAAGGAATCCCCCTACACTTGAAGATATGCAAAGCGTAGCAGTTTGTGTAGAAGCTAATTTTCTATCCAAAAGGGATAGTGTTGGAAACGAGAGAAGAACACCCCTGAAATATGAGACTTCACCCTTTGATCAAAAAATGGATGCTTTAGCTAAAGGAATGGAAAGGTTGATGGATATAATAGAAGTCACTGAAAGGAAACCTCACTGGGATAGCTAACACGTACCTCCAATAAGGAATCTGAACTTTAGGAAAAATTAGAACATTAGACCACCTTTCCAAGAAAATTATGCTGAAACCTCCCATCAAGAAGACCTTGAGATAGACACCCAAATCAACTTAATGGGCTTAGATGAAGAAGAAACTTTTTTTCTAACTTAGGATGACCAAGAATTATACATGCCTCAATAGTTACAGACCCAAATTGAAGAATCTTTTGATTATAGGAAAGGGTATGACTTTGTAGTTTTGAAGTACATAAACAATACAATTTGAGAAGCAAAGAGAACATTGATGTTCCAGACCAAAACAAGAAATCAGTTGTTATAGCTCCAAATCTCACTATTATGGTTTGTGATGCTGCATTCATGGCCTAGGGCAACCCCTCCTTCCAGACCTGGTCCAAAATCTAAAAAACAGTGTTTTATTCCATGTACGCGACATTGCCCTGAGTTAAACGCGTGTATACGCGGGTTCATATATACTCAACCCGCATATATGTATTAAAACACTTAAAAAATTATAAAACTCCTTATTTTCGAGTGGAGATCGCAGGTTTTACCTGCTGATCACCTGTTAGTGCCCGTGGCCTCAACTGTCCCCAACCAATTCCTAACTAAAAAACTACTTTGGAATTGGTATAAAAAGACATCAAAGGGAAGGCCTAAAGGAGGAGAGATCATAGAGCAAGGTTATTATACTGAGTTTTTCCCCTGATCAGGTCTGAAGACCCTTGTGCCTTCTGCACTTCCCCCATCTTGTACAGGAAACCCTTGTTTCCTTGTGATTGGATGTTCATCCCTTAGTCATGACATCTTGGAGTGAGTATTGGAAGGTGACCTACTAGAGGCTTGAGGCAGGACGGATCCAGGAGGAGGCTGAGCTTTGAGCCTGCAGAAGTGGTTCAGGTGATATTGCTCTTTTTTGTACTATTCTATTTGTCTAATAAAGAAACACGTCTTGTTCCTGATACACTTCTTTCTTTATGTTAATGATATTCATATTTGAGTTTCATGTATGAATGGATGTCTAAAAGCTTATAACTAACTCCTTTCTTACATAACATAAAGATGATTTTTATGTAAATCTTTGTCCATATACTGCTGCATTCCTTGGAATTGTTGTTTTTGCAGGGCAAAGGAGCGGAAGGGACATGAAGAAGGGTTTGCACCCTTGAGGAACTACCCAAACGTAGGACCTAAGGTATGTCCTTCTCACATTAGAAATAGCTTTTTCTAGCATAATGGCTGTGTGTGTGCATGTTTCTTGATTTAGACAACTTTCAGTCTGCTAGGGTTCCACCCAAGAGCCTTAGGGGATAAAATCCCGCAACAAAAGTATCCTTTTAACTATTGAGATTGTTGCTTAGTGAACCTTAGAAATTGCTCACCGAACTTATCTTGCATTATAAATGGGTGGTCCCCTAACGTTACTAGATCGATAACCCTGCCATACAAAAAGTAATGGTGTAACAAAGCACTATAAACAAATATGGAAAAATGATAAGAAAATTTATGCACATAACAAAAGCCAAAAAAAACTAACCACAAAAGAATCTTATATTAAAGTGTAAGGACCTAAAACCAGGCACGGGTAATACCACTCAAGCATGAAATCAACCGCTATATGTGTTGCATTTTGGTCATCCTGAGATAACAATTAAGGATAAGTCCATTTGTGGACTAATGTAATTAGGGGTGATTTTAGGGGCGAATGTTCGCCCTTTGGCGAAATTAAGGGGTTTTAAATTTTTAGTGGGCGAATATTTTGTATCATAGTACATTTTTACAAATCACCTCAAATAGCCCACCTTATTTTAAGGGAGAGGGTAAAAAAGGTAAATTTAGCCCTTGAAATTAGGAGTTACAACCTTCCATTCGCCCATTTTCAAGAATAGGTTTTATTTAAGTGAATCCTATGGGCCAAATGCCCAAATACCATATTTATAAAAGAGGTATGGTAAATTAATAAAAATATAAATAAATGAGAGGTATGGTAAATAAATAAAGCATTTTTTATATTTACTCCATAAGTCACCTTTTATACATGCAAGGGTGTAAAAACAAATAAAAATATAAGTAAAGTGGAGGTATGGTAAATAAATAAAATGTCTTTTTATACTTACTCAAAAGGTATGGTAAATAAACAAAAATATAAACAAACTAGGGGTATGGTAAATAAATAAAACCTCTTTTTATATTTAGTCCATAACCCTCGTTCTATTTATGAAGGCTCAAGAAAGAGGTTTTATTTAAGTGAATCCTATGGGCCAAATACCATATTTGTAAAAGAGGTTTGGTAAATTAATAAAAATATAAATAAACGAGAGGTATGGTAAACAAATAAAACATTTTTTTATATTTACTCATAAGTCACCTTATATTTACGAACACTCAAAAAATGCGTTATATTTAGGTGAAACCTATGGGCAAAATACTATGGGACAAATACCATGGACTAGACTGTTATTAATACCATGCAAAAAGACATTATTAACCCTAATATTAGTATTAATAAAAATAAAAATGGCACATGGTATTGACCCATGGTATTCACCAAAATGG